>LPNX010739820.1:174215-213505 GCA_001517045.1 Pseudotsuga menziesii
AAGATAATGATCAAAAAGCTAGGTCACTCACTCAAATCTACAAGTAAAGATGAGGTGAAAGCCAAGAAGGTGACAGAGCAGGTAGCAAAAGAGGTGAAGGATGACAGTCAGCTCAAAGTGGTTTCAGAGTACCCTAAAGCCAAGTACTCATTGTTTGCAGGTGAAGATGTGCAGCCTTGTTTGAAATCACCACCAGTAGCACATTCTGAGCAAGCTAGGACTGTTGATATAGAAAGAGCTGTTACTCTTGAAGAGGAATTACAAACTAAACCAAGGATCCCTCTTACCATACTATCTGAAGATGAAGGTTATTTACTGGAGGATGAACAGCAGATTGTTGAGACAGAGCCAAGTACAGAAGCATGTGGAGACTTTCCTACCTCAAGGGTAAAATCAGACAAGTCTAAGAAAAAGAAAAAGAAGAAGGTAGCTTCATACAGAAGGTCATACAAAAGGCCTCAAACCAGACCTACTAACAAGCTGATATGGAACATGAAAAAGCTGCTTAACCCCAAACTAGAGTCCAAACAGGAAGCTGTGGTGATTAGTTCTTCCTCTAGTGAAAAAAAAGAAATGGTTGAAAAGAGCAGTAAAGGTAAGGGAAAGAGAACTGTCAAGCCCTCCTCCTCTTCCCAACCTGCAGAGACAAAAATACCACAGTTAGTAGGAGAAAGTGAACAGCCTAGGTCTGAATTATTTGAAATAATTGCTGAAATTATAGCTAGACTTACCAAGCAGCAAGAAGAAGATACAGCAAAGGCAGATGCTTTTGGAGATCATAAATTGGATGAAGAGGATCAAGATATTCTCAGGCAAGCAGGATATTTAGTAGAATCAGTTGTTCATGATGATTTTTCAGATCTTTTAATGCAGGAGGACAATATATCAGAGATCCCAAATTTTGATGAAGAGAATGTACAGGAAAGTATTCAGAGATATAGGAAACACATGAAGCACCTGCAAGAAACGAATGATGGATTATTCAAAGTTAATAAAGGCCTGGTAGAGAAGTTGCAGGATATGCATAAGCATTTTTTGGAGTTGTCAGAAGTTTCTAAAGAAGTCCTTAGCAGGAAAAGAGTTGCTGACAGGTACTGTGCAAAGCTGGAGAAGACTGTTGATCATCTACAACAGGAAAATGAAGACTTGCAGAAAAGGATAACTGCTATAGAGAGAAAAAGGATAAAAGAGCTAAGAAAAGGGCTCGAGGTCTAGATGGTATATCTCTTCTTGTGGAGGCAGCGAAGGAGATCTGAGGCAGTTTGTAGTTAGTGGTTCTTTAAGATAAATATTTGTTTTTGGTTAAGAGTTTGCTATTTTTAGCAAGCATGTAATTTTGTAAAAGTAACTTTTTACTTTACCTATTTAGTGACTCGATGGAGGTAGTTAGGAGGTGAAACCTAACTGATTTTGGGAGAACTTTCTTATTTAAATGAGTTAGCAAGACATTATTAGGGTGCTGGATTTTTTGGGAGCATCAGGAGGTCTGCTAGCTGATTATACTTTCAGGCTTATTCAGTGATAGGTACTGTACTCTTATATACATTTACTGATGAAACTATGAATATATGACTCTTTCCCCTTCATTTGGTCTGTGTTGGCTTTATTGTAAGCTTGTTTAGCTTCTTAATTGACAAATTCAGTACTGGTTAATGTGTATTTTCTGGTGTTGCTTGTCCATTCTGTGTGAACTTCAATACAGGCTGTTTGTTGGATTTTTGTGATATACATGCATCTCTATCAGTTATATGTGTTTGATTTAGTTGTTGCTTATTCACTGAATGTATTCCCTGTATGATCTTGAAACTTACAACCGAAAAACACATAAACAAAAACCCTAAACCCTATTTTGAATTGAGTTTTTCTCTTGAGATTGTGTTGGCTTGTTCCCCTAGCCTTAGGAACAATTTCTGGCACAAACAGAAAGAAACTCTTATGTCACACGGCGGCGATAGAAGTATGCCAATTACTGCAAAAAATGGGAATGATAGGTTGGACGACATTGAAGTGTGAATATCCAACAAATATTGAGGAGATTATGATGGTGAAGCATCATTAATTTGACCAAGTATGAGGAGAATGGAGACATGATTTATACTCCCATCATCTGTCCTTTTCATAACTTCCATAACTATCCTGATAGCTACAACTCAAAACTAGAGTATATGAGTTAATGAGGAATGCATCAACCGAGAATCCCATGTGATTGACACGACGTCGATCTACCATGCAATTATCATATGAGGAATGATCACACCTCTATAAATACAAGGCTTTATCATCAAGAATTATTTTATGCAGACAGAGAGAGCAAGAGAGAACTAGAGCCGATAGAGAACTGTAGTAGAACGAACCGAAGTCCATGTTCATAGATATTTCCAATGCCAGTGAGCTATCAAATGTAACTGTTGAATCATCGTGCCTGATTCTAGAGGAAATCAACTAACCCGACTCATAGTAGCAAGAAAAAGAATATGAAACCATGGTGAGACGCAATCCCCAGACAGTTCTCGTGGCCAGTTTCGACCCTACACCGCCCTCTGGTTCAGCCCCAGCAATGGTGTCGGTCCAAAATCCACCCAGTTCCACCCTAGTTGCAGGACCCAACACCTTTCATCTCAGAAAGAGACATCCCGGGAACTTTTACACTGCCCGATAGAGTGCCAAAGCCTTCAATGAACAAGTGGAAGGTGACTGAAGAAATACCTATTGAGGAAGAACCAGAGTCACCACCGCAAAGGGATGTGAATGCAACCATTGAGGAAGAGAACCTACTACCACCGTATATTCATCTAAGGAGAGCCAAGGCATGTGAGGTGAAGCTTCTGATGAAAGCAGGCTCCTCCTTGGTCTCGTCACAGATATCTAAGGCAATACCATTGCTAATGAACATAATCCTGAAGTTGGTCAAGCTTTCGTTTGAGGATTATGATACCCACCAGTAGCCAGGATTGGGGAGAAAGAATTACATGGTCATGACACCCGCTGTGGTACCTTACCCAGTACTGGTTTTTCCAATGCAATGGACTCGAGGTGTCGATGACGCAGGCTTACTCAACCTATTTCTCATGCCGCACTTTGGTCACAACACGCAGGTAAGTATCTATGTGCGAAAAATTCTAGTATGTTTTCATGGTAGATACTTGTGGCTTGACCACCCATATGTTGTGGATGTTGACCTGATTTCACTGATCATGGGTCTTTCATGCTAAGGAGACGACCCCACGTCATATCTATGTTCGAACAGAGACCCCACCAAGATGAAGTAGAAGTATGACTTGTAGCACGTAGGGTTTCTCATTAACTCTATCAATGATAGTGCAGTGTGGTTCTCTGCAAATATTTTATCTTGCAAGCTATTACGTAAGATCCGGGCTACAGAATGTACCGTCAGGGTTGTTGAACTTGCAGAGCAATGCGTTGTGGGAGTAAAGTTCAATTGGTCATAATTTTTGTTGAATGAATTGATAGATGATGCGGAGCAAGCGCAAGTGGATGGTAAGGATAAATTCCACTACTCCTAGATTCTCAAATGATCTCTTTCATTCTATGGCCAGACCCACTAGATTACCAGGTGTAGCATATCCCCATACTTTTCTAGGGTGAAAAGTACCAGAACCTCTAGGAGAACAAGAAGGATGTGATCTGGAAGAAGGACAACAATATTTATTTCTTTTTGCATTGCGAGGTGTTGCATGATGTCATAAAGCAACAACATGGAATAAGGGTAGTGATAGTGCGAAGGTATGTTGCATTCATAAATTTTTAGGCCGGTGTCCATAACATTATTCTGGAGCCGAAGGAGGACCCGACCAAGAAGGCACACCCAGTGGGTTTTATGATTAAGAATGTAAACATGGACACAATTATTCAGGAGTAGCCAACAGAATGGAGCGACCCAGTTGAGGGGCACATGAAACAACAATAAGACCCGCTAACTAACCAAGGTGGAAACGTCGATGCAAGCATCGATGAGGGAAATGGCCAAGATAATGACCAAGGAAATGATGAAGGTGATGATCATGATGATCAGTCGCAGGAGGGGGAAGGAGAAGATAATGATGGCAGTGATAACGAATCCGGTCAGGAATATGGAGATGAAACACCCACTGATGAGGATATCCGGAACCACCAGCAAAAATAGCAACAAGAGTGCGAGCCACCGCGCAAGAAGCGGAAAGATGAAAAAACGTCCAATACTGTCATCTTGGATAAAGAAGACATAGGCCTACTTACAGAAACTATTGTAAAAGTATTCAAGAGCAACCTGGAGGGTCTTACTACACAATAGACACAAGTGGCTGGTTAACTCACTGAGCACCTCAATAAGCTCACAGAAGCCATTAACAAAGTAAAAACTACTATTGAGGCTGAGACGTATGGCGTGGACACCAGAGACACCTTAGCTGTGTCAATGTTGTTGCCACCCCTAAAAATGGAATTTCTAGTGCAAGAACTAAAGTAAAACACTGAATAATATGTCATTGTTCTCAAGGAAATGGTAATGCTAATGCTGTATTTTTCACGGCTACCATTTCCTGACGTATACTCCATTCAATATGTGGTTGCCACTGAAATCCGCATCAGAGAAAATGAGGTGGAATATCAAGAAGCCAAGAAGGAAAGGAAGGAAAAGGAGCACAAGGTCCTCCTTAAAGAGAAGGACCAAGAGATCGAGGCACACGAGTAGAGCCGATGTACACTAGCTGAAACCATCAAGAGCATCATCATAAATTTCCCACCAGAAGAAGGCCAAGAAGATGAGGATTCAGCTGATAAGGTTTCTCGGCTATCATGGGTTGTGGTGGAACTCAGGAAAGAGTTCAAGGAACTACAAGCATGACAAATACCAAGCATACCTCTTGAGGTGCTTGAAGAGCACAACAAAACAGCGTCTGAGGCTATTGAGAGGATAAGCCAAGGAGAAAAACTCTACACTGAGGCAGTTGAAGCTATTTTCGTGATGTGGGAAGCGATTCTGGAGGATGATACTATGGATAATATCAAGGTAGATGCATGGAAATATGATGAGAAAATAATCATGGTAAAGGAAAATCTGAAAAAACTTTTGCTTAAGGAGAATGTTACAATGATCGCTGAGGTAAAGCAACTCTAGTAGGAATTCCAAGCTCTTAGTGACCAAGAACGGACTAGGAATGATGAAGTAGCAGCACACCAGTCGAAAGTAGCACAAGTTACAGGGCTTATTCAGCATGTACAATAGAAGCTTCAACATATCATTTAGTCATTAGAAGTAGCTTCATTGAAACACATCAGTTTCGACCACGTGGAATAGTTTCATAAACAAGCTGAAGAGGTCAGCGCAGATGTTGCATGGGTGAAGCAAATTTTCAGGAATTACAGGACAAGATTGGCCTACAGCGCATCCTATGCCAGAGGCATGAGTTTTGCAGAACCCTAAATTTTTTAGAGGCATCATTTTTTCTTAGTGGCTGGAGACGAGCCACATGTGAGTGTTGGGGGCCTATTGGGCCAGGAAAAGTGCATAAGGAAGAATCCGACGTGTAAGTGCAAAAGAGGAAAAGCGGGTGCGCGATGGAGGAAAAGAAGGTAAAGGAAGAAGCACAAGCGCAGAGTAAAGGAAGTTACAATGATGATAGTTGTGACAAGGAAAGACAAATCCGGGTCAGTAGAAGAGGAAGGTAGAAGATTTAAAGCAGAATAGGTGCAATTCAAGGATATTTCAGAAGGAAAAATCAGTGGAAGACTAAAGGATAGTTTTGCGACTATTGATGACCTGTACAGGAAGGCTAAAAGATGTTTCCATGACTAGTTAAGGATGTGGTTACTATAGTGCAGGACTTTTGCGGCTAGGTATGGGCCAGCATTAATGTAATAGAAGATATTTTGTAGCTACTTGTGTTTGTTAAAATTGAGTTGTACTCAGTTGACCTTGCGTGGTCTTGTAAATACTATAAGTAGGAGGAACCCGCTTTGTATAAGGGTTATGTTTGGTTCGGTAGTTCAGAGAGTTAGCTAGAGGAAGGTATTAATTCATTGTTGACTCAGAAGAGGAGTCTAGTAGAGGTAGAAGGTTGTTGAGTCGTGGATTTGTAGATGAGTGCGTAGACCATTTTATAGGAGTAATTTGCAGCTGAGTGCATAGACCATTGAGTAGAAGAGTCAATCCAGGCTATGTGTAGATCAGTAGGAGTAGATAGAAGCAATAAACCAGAGAGCATGAGAGAAACAAATAGTTGAGAAAAAGACATATCTTAAGAATAGTCTGTAAGTCACAAACTGCAAGGTTCTACCTATATTTCTCATGCCAGATGAAGAGCACCTTGGTGGTTTTTCCCAGATGGGTTTCCACCTTATTTCTTATGTTGATGTATGTTGAATGGTTGTATATTTAGCTTCCAATGTTGAATATTGAAGGATTATTTGAATGTTTTCTTACTATGTATTTTTACAGTTACTGTTGAATGTATGTCGTAACATTACCAATCAGTGAATGAATGAATGTTTAAAGCCTTGTCGACATGTTATGTATGATTTCATGGTTAATATGCTAAGTCACAATATAAGTCGTACATTGTTCATTATAATTAAGGAATCTGTTGTGTCACACAATTGCTCTAGTTGTTAAGTAGTTAAGGACAAGGTTGCATCACGCGTTGGTTGTGGAAAATAGTTGCACCTCTGTCGCGTAATAAAAGAATCCATCCCTCAATATCTGTCGAGCACCTTGGCTGTGTTCCAAGGGAATTTAATCCCTCTCCAGCTATGGAAACATGGTTCTAGCCGTTACACATCAAGATTTCTCAGGTGAGACTGTGCTTTCCTCGTGGGTGTTGTCGACTGAGCTTTCTTTGTTGGGCCAATGTCTTTAGGTGTTTTGTTGGTATTGTGTTGTTGTTGAACCTCAGGTCAAGACAAGAAGGAATATTAGGCCAACATGTAGCCTTCCAAATAATTAGCAAATTATGGAAATATTTTGTGGGGTATATTATCCAATCCCCAACTAATGTTGGCTAAATGTACATTTTGATAACCTATGACACCACAAACCTTGACCAACAATCAACCTCCATATAGTTTTCATGGAGAGACATTTTAATAAATTGATTAATATTTTTGAATCCTCATTCTCCCATCCCCTTAGGCATTGCAATCCTTTTCCATTTGAATAATGGAATTCCTCTTTTCCCCTTTATTATATACCGTAAGATAACGAAATTGATCTGCCTAGCCTTATTAAGAACCTCTTCTTGAATAAATTATAATCATCAAATATGTTAGCACCTAGAATCGCACCCAAGGTTGTAGGAAAGTGGATCCCGAGGTACAGCAGAACCACTTTAGGAAAGGGATTTGGATCCTCCGATTCCAGAGAGGGATCTCTCACACATACATAACAAGGCCATATTTATATTGTCACAAGATAAGTATCAAACATTGGTGGTTGGAAACAAAATAAAGAGATATCGAGCTATGGAGTCAAAAATAATAGGAGAACGGAGCAGTTTGCATGGGAAAATGCTTATAGGATCAAGGTAGTGTCTGGATCACTGTCGTTGTAGTTGGGGTCTAGTGGTAATGGAAAAAATATGACAATCCACTAGCGTGGAGCACTGCATGGATGAATTCCATGCTAGTTTTGGAAGAAAATTTTAGTGGATATCAGAGACAATGGCAGGAGCATATAAGTGTGAATTCCTATCCATTATACACTAATTCTACGACATGAAGAGAAACATAATGTAAATAAAAACTAGAAATAACATGCACATGAGAAAAGAAAGTACATATTGTAATTTGGAAACACAGAGGAATTCCTGTAAGATGCATATAACCAGCGTTCGACTTTGTATAATAATAAAAAAGTATTACAAACACAATAGTCTTGTAAATTCAAAACCAACCAACCCTTTCTCCTTCTGTGAGGAGCCTATTTAAAGTGTTTTGGGCCCCAATACCAACCTCAAAACAGGGCCAAATCAGTTACAAAATTAGCAATAGTTTCTTAACAAATTGTATAATGGCATCCTTCCACAGGTGACATAAAACAAAAAATTATGAAGGTGAGTTTTTATGCTGGGTCTAAAAGATGTCAAGTCTTCAAACTTCCTACTTTCCTTATTCTTCTGTAGCTGTGCCCCGGGTTCTGGTTGCTGTTAGAGTCCATCATCCTTGGCATGACCTTTATTCGGACTTGCTATAGTTCTTGATCATTTTCCATTGGTTAGTTGTCAGTGTCTCCAGTTTAACCATTTCTTCCTCCAGCACTCCTAGCTCTAGATTTTATAGATAGGAAGATGCTGAAGGTGTTGGAAACTTAGCGCACAAAGTTTTGAAATCAAATAACAATTCAAACTCCCCAAAAAATTTTCTAATCACAGTCACGCCTGAAAGTGATGCTGAGTCATATCTTGGAATTATCTGTGGTCCTGCCTGCACTCGACCAACTTGTCATAATAATCCTTCTGGGATAGCATGGGTCCCTTCTCTTCCCAGAATAAAGGGATCCCTCTCTAGACCAGAGCTTTGAACTTCTCAGAAAAATCATTAGCTTGTTTGTGCATGAAATTCCACTTTTCCTTCCTGTATGAGTAATTTGGATTTACAATTGACCAACTCAGTGTCTAGGATATCCTTATCCTTTTCAACGTGACTGTCTAAATGAGACGAGCAGAACGAATTTCTATCTTTTTCTTTCGTAATCTGTTAGTACCTTCCTTGTCTTTGAGTAGTCTCTGAGTGGAAACACCGTTATCCCCCAGGTTGTCCACTATAGATAAATCCATTTGGAGCTTCTTGATCTATTCCAGGTGAGCCTTATTTTCCACTCTCTCCTTTCTAAGAATTTCTTCTACTCTTTTCTTACTAGTCGTCAATTTGGATATTTGTAACACCACTTGGAGTACATCAAGGTAGAGGTATTCATTTATCCCCTCATGCAAATTAATCATGTCATTTTTAGGGACTCTTTTCAAATATACTTCTAACTCTGCCACCTTGTCATCCATGATCACGGCCAAATTAAGCATGCCTTTGGTAGGGTCTCTGACTATCACCAAAGAGGTCTTCTGGCCTGGAAGTTTGTCCACCTCTTCGCTTAACTTCGAACTTTCTTCGAAGGCCCTTTTACCAACCTCTCTGTATTTTTCTATCAGCTCAGTTTTGGACTTATATTTTCCTGCCACTTCTTTGGGAACACCTCTCAACGTGTATTCCATAATTTTATTCTTTCCTTTGACACTAGAACTTGGTGTGATTTTATCTGATTCTTCCATTTTTTATTTTTAGGTGTCTGGGCTGCCACTCCCTCTTCTACGTCCATCGCTTCTGAGTATTCCCTTTTATTCTCCTTATCAAAAAATATGGCCATAGGTGTAATCTACGTGGATGTGGCTACAATGTAGGAGAGGTCTGGCTGAGGAGGACTCTCCAGCATAGCAGAAAAGGTCGGCCTTTCTGGCATATCTTTGTCGGAATTGATTTCTCCAGGGTATTGCATCCAATTCAATATTTCCTCTAGGCCTTCCACTTCGACATGTGTGAAGGGTTTTCTCTTATTTTCTTATCTTCTGTTGGAGATGATGTGATGTGGGTTGTAGTCGATTGCAGCTTCCATGTCAAACCCTTTCTCCCCAAGCAAACTTTTGACCTTTGGCAAATCCAACTTGTTTTTTACAGTGAAAGGGCCAAATGCCCATGGAAATTTAATTTCTGCATGTTTTCTGGAACTTATAAAATGTTCATTTTCACCCACCAACATTTTTCTAATCAGTTCCAATGAAAACACCCTCAGTGTTAGAAAAACTGGGAGAACGTACGGTTGGCGAGTAAATCCATAGACCCTTATCACTATACTATTCTTTGAGAGGAACCAATCCCCGAATCTCCTTTTAGGAGATAATTGCAGCATGCTCTTCATTTCCAGTAATACCCTTAGTAGCCTCTTTTGAATGAGGGTCTCATAGATTGGAGCCATGAGGGCATTCATGAATTTTCCATAGTCACTCTACATGTCTCTTGTCATGACCATCTCAGGGAGATATATGTCATCATCATTAAAACTCAAAAACATTGTCAAAAGAATAGACTGGAACCTGAAGGACCTAGAATGACTAAAATTACTCAGCTGATCATTTATATTTCTGGCCAAGGACTCATCGAAATGCAGAAATGCGGGTGGCAAAGACTGACTCGACATTTCTAACACTCCTTACTTCAAACTGAGGGTAAAAATTAGACTGAATAAGGGTTTAGTGACGAATTGGTTCAAGTCCATACCTAAAAATTGGCTTGCTATGGTTATTAAAGACCGATTTTCTTCATTGAACAAGTCAAAATCAATGGGGAAAAGAGGGTTTGACAACTGGCTTTCAGGTTTTAAACAAACTTCGAGGAAAGTGTATTTTTGTTCATCTGAGGATTCCTTAAAGAAACAAAATATCTCTCCTTCATTATATTCACTGGACAGTTGGATAAACTCAGAGGGTATTGACAAAGAGCTTCAAACATTGAGGGAATCGATGGGACATAGTATCTTATACCTAGACATGTCCATAATCATACCTTTGGACTGGGAATGATTCTCTATGCACCAGCTTATAAACTCAGGGCAGATAGGGATTTTCTCGATCGAAAAGTAGAATAAGAAGGAATTGAACACCCCATTGGGGTCAATCCCCTGTGACTGGAGAGATTTTTACTTAGCCTGAGCGGCTTCTATACTACCATTCAAAATGATAGTATCGAAGACCCCAGCGTCTTTATATGTTAGGGCTTCTTTAGATCCTTGAATATCGAGGTTCTGAGCTTCTGAATCTTCCAATTCATCCATGAGACAATAGCTTATTATAGGAGAAACATACCTTGGTGGCTGACAGCTTTCTCTGGATTTTGTCCAAGGTGGCACGATCTGCACAATTTGAAACCCTCACTTCCCGATGCTGCAAAATAATAAACGGTTCAGATCCTTGTGCCAATTTTTATACTACTTCACCTTCTTATCTGACCATGCACTTTTCCCTGCCAGATGCGATCATAGTCGTAGATCCGGGGACCTAAAATCTAGCACTGCGTGATCCCTGCCATTGACTTTTTGCATGATCATGTTTTACCTTTTTCAGCTAGGGTGCACTTTTGCTTCACGGGCTATAACCTCCACCGTAGATCACAGGCCCTTTTACTATCTAGTCATTTGATGTGGAGAGCTTTATCAACTTTCGTTTTCCCTAACTAAGTTTTTCTTTCAAGCACTTACGGTAATAGAAACGGTCTTTACACCATAGATCTACTCCTGCGCCAATATTCACCATCGGATAACTCTTCCCTTTAACATATTTTGTGGATTTTGGCTCACCATATTCGTAGTGCACTTTGGATCGGAGGAATCGATCTCTGCCGTTGATCTGGATCCTTCACGAAATCTACCGTTAAAACTTGCTACAGTTTAAAACATTTCACCAACTTGGAGAGGAGCTTTTTGGTACATGTTTGGAACTTGCAAAATATTTTTTCATCGTTGATCTCCGATCGTGACCATTGAAAACATTCCCACCTTCGGCATTTCACTCAATAGGTCTTCTCCCTACCTTCACGTGTGGCCAATCGTGGGTGGGCCTACGTATGACTCTGAGTCTAGGATTTTTCTCCTCTTGACAATCTGCGACTAGTGCAGGCTCCTTCATCCTTATAAATCCTCCCATATTCTCTTTCATAGATCCCCCTTATTATCTAGGGCTCATTACTGTTCTCCCAGAGCTTCCCCTCGTGAAAATTTTGCAAGCCTCACTTTCTTCTTTTTCTCCTATGGGCCATAAACCTTTCATTTCACTTAGCACCAATCAGGTGCTAATGAGTGGTTCCATCTAGGGATGCTATCCTCCATGCGAGGTAGTAAAGAACCCATAGACCAAGTGCTGAATCCATTAGGCGACAATCTATGCCCCGGACTCTGAAAAATTTGTTAATGTTTCCTTGTTGCTATATTTAATGAAGATAGAAACCAACAAAATAGAAAAATGGTGGTCCTTCTGGGCCTTCTCTTTGGGCTTCAAACTCCTTCTGAAACCACCTTCTTGTTTATTTGAAAACTAGGAAATATATACAACTATAATACATGTGTTCATTTCTTTACCTCAAGCCAAGTAGTGTTTGAGGAACCTCCCATTCACTCGACCCCCTTCCAGTAGGGACCCATCTTGGTACTGCAGAATGAAAGCGTTCTCTCCTCTATGCACCACAACAATGTATGGACCCACCCACATATGATTGAATTTACCATGTTTTCCTTTATCTTCACAGGGTGCATCCCCTCTCAAAACTAGGTCATCAATCAAGAACTTTTCTTCTTTAACTCTCTTGTCAAAGGTCTTCTTCATTTTCTTTTGATGCACCTACACATTGTCATAGGCTTTGTCTCTCAATTCGTTCAACTCAATGATCTGATTTATCCATATTTGCAGGTGGTTCAACTCATTTTTTTGTTCTTGCAGCAACCTCATTACTAGCACTCCTAGAGATTCCAGAAAAACCACTTTAGACCCATATACAAGCTGGAATGGAGACATCCCAATGGCCCTTTTAGTGCTAACCTTGTCATCCCATAAATCATATTTCAACTTTGTGTGCCATGACCTTTTGTGGTCTTCCAACAATTTCTTTATGATTCTTACCAGGCTTTTGTTCGAAGACTCTGCCAACCCATTTCCCTGGGGGTAATAGGAGGTAAAATAGTTGAGGCTGATGTGTTATTTGTGGAAAAAATTCACCATCTTCTTTTATTTGAAAGCTACAGCATTATCAATTACTATTATCTGGGAGCATTCAAATCGGGACAAAATGTTCTCTTCCAAAAAATTTATAATCACCTCATTGGTGGCTCTACTGGTAGGTATAGCCTCTATCCATTTGGTGAAGTAATCTATAGCAGTCAGGATCCATCCATGCTGCCCAGAGGAATTTTTATTTATCTCTCAGATGAATTCTAACCCCCATTGTTGGAATGGAGCTTCCATGGATATAGGGTTAAGAGGGAGTGGGACAAGTTTCCTCTTTCCTTCGAAGACCTGGCAGTGGTGGAATTTCGCAGTCTCTTTGTACACATCAGAGAATAATGTGGGCCAATAGAAACCAACCTTCAAAATATTATTTGTTGTGACATTCTAGGAGTGGTGGCCTCCACAATCCCATTTTTGAAACTCTTCCATAATCTGTTGGGATTCGTCCTCCAATAGACAATTCAAAAGGACACCTCTCGGGTCTTTCCAATACAAGTACTCATTCAAAATGCAAAATTTTATAGATTTCAATTTTACCGACCTGACCCTTGTCTTGCTCAACCCTGCAGGTGCCTGTACATTTTGCAGCACATATATAATGTCAGAAAACCAAGGGGAAGTAGAGAAGCTAGGCATCACCTGTGCTTCGGTTTCTAACTGGAATGAGTGACTTGTTAGAAATTTCAACTGCAAATAGTCATAATTCGAATTAGTCATCATCTTAGCTAGCCCTTGACCCTTGACCAATCTAGTGGGTTTGATCTCGATATCATATTCAAACAACATAGCAACCCATTTCGCTTTTCTTCCTTCGGGATCTGGCTGCGTGAGGATCCTTTTCACGGTGCTACTAGGCACATAAGCTATGATGTGGGAATGAAGGATGTAGACCTTGAAATACTTTAGTGATTTTATCAAGGCATAAGCCTACTTCTCCATTATATCATACTCTAGCTCCCCATCCCTTAGTACTTTATTGAAGAATGCTATAGGTTGTTCAACATTCTGGTCATTATTTTGTAATAGCACCCTGGCTACAATGTGGTCAGATGCATAAGAGAAGATCAAGAAGTCCTTGTTGAAATCAGGGCTTGCTAGGACTGGGGCCTCAGTGAGAGCCTTCTTAATATCCCTGAAGGTTTTATTCACATCTGGTGTCCATTTAATTTCATGGTATTTCCTGAGCATGTTATTAATGCTCATCAGTATTTCTACAAGGCTAGAAATGAATCTTCTGAGAAAATTTACCTTCCCGATGAAGGATTATACCTCCTTTTTGCTTCTAGGTTCTTCAACCTTCTGGATAGCCTTGATTCTTTCTGGGTCTATTTTAATACCATCTTTCGAGACGATATGCCCCAGTAACTTTGCTTCTTCTAACCCAAAATTTGACTTCTTGGGGTTCAATGATATCTCGTATCTCCTGCATTTCAAAAAAAAACCTTTCCAAATGTTGGATGTGTTCCTTATCTAATCTGGAATATACAATAATGTCGTACATATAGACCACCACAAATTTATCTTTCTCTGCATCAAATGCTATATCCATGGCATGTTGGAAATTTTCTCCCGTGTTCATGAGACCAAAAGGAATCTTGGAATACATAAAATTCCCCCAGGGCATGGTGAAAGAGGTATTTTCTTGGTCCTCTGGAAATACTTTCACCTGGTTGTAACACGAGAAACCATCCATAGTGGAAATTCTCCCATACCCTACAACTATCTGCAAGATGTGTTCCATATTGGGAAAAGGATAATTATCCTTCAAAGAAACCCTGTTTACATTCCAGAAGTCTATGCATATCCTGTTATTGCCATTATTTTTTCTAATTGGCACCACATTAGTGACCCATTTAGAAAACCTAAGTGTTACAATGATCTTGGCATCAAGCAGCTTTCTGATTTCCTTCTCGATTATGGGCAACAACTTTGGATTGGCCCTTCTCAATTTTTGTTTGAAAGGATTTTCACTTGGATTTATGGGAATGGTATGATGTATGATGGATGTGTCATATTATTTAAGATCCTCATAGCTCCATGCAAAGACATCTGTGTATTTACTCATCAAACTGACATAATATTCCTTCGTCTTGGAAAAAAAAATCTACGGTTGTATGACCTTTGGGTGGCTCACAGTCCCAATGTTTTTATCTTCCACGGAATATTTTGTAGGCTTCATCTTGGGATATTTTTCCACGTCGTTTTGGTCAAAAAACTTCTCCAGGGGAATCAAGACTCTGGGGATATGATTACCTTTTAGTTGCACTATGTCCCTTCCCCCCAAGGAATCTTTATACTTCTTTCCCTCATCGCTTCCTTCTTCGTCACCCTCGGCATCCTGAAATTTCTCGAGGCGGCAGTTCTTGTTGTCTATCTGGGTGTTTGCAAATTCATTTGATAGCTCCATAAACCTTTTAATATTTTCATCGTCTTCAAACACTTTCGAGTGTCTAGAGTTTTCATGTATGGTGGGTCTATTCCTAACGTACACCTTATGTTCCTTTTTCCCGACTGTCGGGGCCCCGAATCTTCTATAAGCAATCTCTAGGGAATCAGCAATCATGTTTTCAGTTCTAGGGACTACCTTGGCTATGTATTCAGTGAAAACATTTCCAAACATGTCCCACACTTCAATTATGTAGGCTCTAATTCTATGATTGCATGGTTTGGTATATGTCATTAATATGATTTATAACCAATTCTGAATCCCCAATGATGAGTACCCTCTTAGCTTTCTTGTCCTTTAAGGCATGCAGTCCCAATAATAAAGCCTCATACTCTGCTACATTGTTATTACATTCAAAATTTAACTAGTAAGATAGGATTTCAAAGTCTTTGGTGGGAGAAATAATATACACATCTGTGCCACCTCCGCTTTTAGCGACTGAACCATCGAAGTACAAAGTCCAAAGACCTTCTTCCCTCTCTTTCACTGCTAAAACTTCTTGTTCTTCGGTGATCTCTTCTTCTTCCTCAATGGATGATGAGATTTCAAGAGCATTAGGGGAAACGTCATTAAAGAAGATGGACAACCCCATGTGAGTGTTGAAAATGTATATGGCATGATCATCTGGATGGTTTTGGCTGCTGACCACATATAGGGATATCTTCTCGCTGTACAACCTCTTCTACATCTGATCATAGGAATGGTGGCATAGGACATATCCATATGTAGGATCCCTTTTAATTTGGAGGTCCAAGACCTAGATAGCAACACATTGAACTTGGAGGGAATGTCTTCCATGACCACATCCATCAGTACAGTTTTGGAAGGTATTTTTGTCAGAGTCACTACCATATCTTTGATCAACCCAAGGCATTTCACCTTCCTGGAATCAAAAGAATACAAGTCCTTATAGGGTCTAGTGACCTCTAACCCTAAACTTTCCACCACCCCTTTCGGCATCAGATTATGTGACGCTCCTGAGTCCAGCATAGCGTTATGTACGACCATGTCATGTACATTCAAAATTAAAAAAAAGGAGGAACCTCCTCTTCATCTCCATTTTTTAGCCTAGTCCCAAAATTGATGGTGGGGGAGTCATCAGGATGTCGGGATCAAAATATCCTTGGCCTTTAACCATCCCAGTTATCTTATCTCTGTATTCCTTATTTCTTAGAAATTCATTGAAGGGAATAAATATTTTTACCTTGGATAGTTCGATCTGCAGATCGAAGATAAGGGTGACCTTTTCCACTTCAACTAGCGCGGGTGGTTAAACTTCTTTCTCCTTTTCACTTATGTCCATGGGATCTTTGCATGAATTTTATCTTTTTCTTTCACCTTGCTTCTTTCTTCACTTTTCATACTAGAGGAGGGATGATTAGGATTTGGCCTACCTTTCTTAAACACGACGTCTCTACTCGTCAGATGGATATTTCTCTTGACCTCATCTATGGCATGCATGTATCCCCACTGATACTGTTCTGATTCCTCTTTGAGGTTTTTTGGATCTTCTTCTTGGGAATACATGTTTTTTTCAGCTTCTATGAGGAATATATTAGAATCTAGATCTCTAAAATGGTGGATATGATCTTCAACGGGTTCTTTGTCACCTCCTCCATCGACATAATTTTCAGGAAAAGGTGGTTGTATTTTCTAATCGTTCGGGTTCCTGGGATTTATGGCCTCCCATTGTCTGAGTCTACAGAGGCTAAGGAGGATTTTGTCTCCTAAAGTTTGGGTTTCTGATTTGGGGTTCATTTTGTTCCCTATTCAATGACCCATTGTCTATGGACAATTTATCCATCAGCTTCTCTATCATTTTCAACATCATTTCAAACATTACATTATTAGCGAAAGCACTAGAGGTAGAAGGCCTGTCTTCCCAAACTTTTCTTGTTTCCATATTTTGCCTGATCTTCCCGATTTCTATCATGTTCGCTTACACCTCTAAGGTGTCTTGAAACATCGTCGGGAGATTGGCTGACTTCCTCTCCCTTAGAAACAGAGCAAAGTCACTATCAAAAGCATCAGCGTAATGTAGCTTCGCAGCACCCACCAGCGATTTGATGTCGGCAGGAATGGAATTGTACGTTCTCATAAGCCTTCTAGAGAATTCATGCACCGACTCAAAACCACCTTTATCCAGACCATTGTACTGAGACAAAACTTGTAGGGGGATTCTTTTATCATCCCATCTTTCCAAGAATGCAGTCTGGAAGGCTACGAACATGCGGATGGACCTAGAGGGTAAATATTTAAACCACTTCTTTGCCTCCCCCAAAAGGCTCAACAAAAACAAACTCATTTTCACATCATCATGATTTACCAAGTCCAAATCCAAGAAGTCTTTAAATCTGTCAGCATGCTATCGGGCGGTGAAATTTCCTTCCCCATCATATAAGGGGACTCTCTAGGCATAACCTTGGGGGAGGTCGTGCAACATGACAGGAAACTCTAGTGGAGAAAATTGGCCAGCCATTGGTATAGGTGGGTTCAGGACTGCAGGCGGGATTGGGAAATAAAATTGATTTCGCACTATTGGGGGGTATGGGGATGAAAAGTTTGGACAACAAGGTTTCTAGGTATTTGAAGGTTTTTCCAGAGAGATTCAAATAGGTAGGCTTCCAAGAGATCGGGATTTACTCTGGTACTTCTCATATCTGACTCTGAATTGGATTTCGACAGTGTACCTTTAGAGGAAACCTCCTCCGCAAAATCTCATACGCTACGGAATTCTTGAGTGGAGGAATTTTAAAACTAATAAATAGCTAACTGATCTTTTCCCTTATTCCTAAATGGGCTATTTGGATTATCCAAACTTTGAAAAACATGGGTGTTAAGATTACCTCTGGTATGCGGCCGCTGGGAAGCCAATATGACTTATGTGTGTAGATGAGAAACAACGTGGAGTCACCATGGAAAATGATACAACCTTTTTCACATGTAGGAGTCTCTGTTTTCCCATAGAAAGCCTTTATCCTTTGAATCTTTGTTGTTCTTCCCAAGGATGACCTTCAATTTCATCCCCGGCAACATCGCCAGTTTGTTAGCACCCAGAATCGCACCCAAGATTGCAGGAAGGTGAATCCTGAGGTAACAGCACAACCACTTTAGGAAAGGGAGTTGGCTCCTATGATTCTAGAGAGGGATCTCTCACACATACATAACAAGGCCATATTTATATTGTCACAAGATAAGTATCAAACATTGGTGGTTGGAAACAAAAGAAAGAGCTATCGGGCTATTGAGTCAAAAATAACAGGAGAACAAAGTAGTTTGCATGGGAAAATGCTTACGGGAGAAAGGTAGTGCCTCGATCACTATCATTGTAGTTGGGGTCTGGTGGTAATGGCATAAAGATGACATTCCACTAATGTGGAGCACTGCAGGAATGAATTCCATGCCAATTTTGGAAGAAAAATTTAATGGATATCAGAGACAATGGCATGAGCATATAAGTATGAATTCCTATCCATTATACACTAATTCTATGACATGAAGAGAAACATAATGTAAAGAAAAACTGGAAATAACATGCACATAAGAAAAGAAAGCACAGACAGTAATTTGGAAACACACAGGAATTCCTGTAAAATGCATATAACTAACGTTCGGCTATGTATATTAATAAAAAAGTATTACAAACACAATAGTCTTGTAAATTCAAAACCAACCAACCCTTTCTCCTTTTGTGAGGAGCCTATTTAAATCATTTTGGGCCCCAATACCAACCTCGAAAGAGGGCCAAATCAGTTACAAAACTAACAACAGTTTCTTAACAAATTGTATCGTAGCATCCTTCCATGGGTGACATAAAACAGAAAATGATGGAGGTGATGTTTTATGCTAGGTCTAAAAGATGTCAAGTCTTCAAACTTCCTGCTCATCTGATTCTTTTGTAGCTATGCCCTGGGTTCTTGTTTTCATTAGAGTTCATCATCCTTGGCATGACCTTTGTTCAGACTTCTTGTAGTTCTCAGTCATTTTCCATTGGTTAGTTTTCGGTGTCTCTAGTTTAACCATTTCTTTTGCCAGTACTCCTAGCTCTAGAATTTCTAGATAGGAAGACACTAAAGGTGCTGGAAACTTAGTGCACAAATTTTTGTAATCAAATAACAATTCAAAATCCCCAGACAATTTTCTGATCATGGTCACGCGTGAAAGAGATTGTTGAGTCGTATCTTTGAATTGTTTGTGCTCCTGCCTACATTCGACCAACTTGTCATAATACTCCTTCTAGGATAGCATGGGTCCCTTCTCTTCCCAGAAGAAAGGGAGCCCTCTCTAGACAAGATCTTTGAACATCTCGAAAAAATCATCAGCTTGTTTGCGCATGAAATTCCACTTTTCCTTCATGTACGAGTAATTTGGCTTACAGTTGACCAACTCAGTGTTTAGGGTCTCCTTCTCCTTTTCAACTTGGCTGTTTGAATGAGCCGAGCAGAAGGAATTTATAGCTTTTAATTCAGTAATTGGATATCACCTTCCTTGTATTTGAGTAGTCTCTGAGTGGCAACACCCTTATCCTTCGGGATGTCTGCTATAGATACATCCATTTGGAGCTTCTTGATCTATGCTAGCTAAGCATTATTTTCCACTCTCTCCTTTCGGAGCATTTCTTCTACTCTTTTCTTACCAGTTGTCAATTTGGATATTTGTAAGGCCGCTCAGAGTACATCAGCATAGAGGTATTCACTTATCCCCTAATGCAAATTAATCATGTCATTTTTAGGTACTCTTTTCGGATCTACTTCTAACTCCGCCACCTTGTCACCCGTGATCAAGGCCAAATTCAGCATGCCTTTGGTAGGGTCTCTGACTGTCACCAAAGTGGTCTTCTGGCCTGGCAGTTTTTCCACCTCTTCACTTAACTTAGACCTTTCTTCGAAGGCCCTTTTACCAGCCTCTCTGTATTTTTCTAGCAGCTCGGTTTTGGACTTATATTTTCCTGCCACTTCTTTGGGAACACCACTGAACGTGTATTCCTAAATCATGAAGGATGGACCCCTGACTTTCATAATTTATTATTTCCTTGGACACTGGCACTTGGCATGATTTCATCTGGTTCTTCCATTTTTTTCTTTTTAGGTGTGTAGGCCGCCTCTCCCTCTTCTATGTCCATGGCTTCTGATTATTCCCTTTTATTCTCCTTATCATACAAGATGGGCAGAGGTGTAATTGGTGAGGTTGTGGCTACAATATAGGAGAGGTATGGCTGAGGAGGACTCTCCAACAAAGTAGAAAAGGTCGTCCAATCTGGAATATCTTCATCGAAATTGATTTCTCCAGGGTGCTGCATCTGATTCACTCTTTCCTCCAGGACTACCACTTCAACATGTGTGAAGGGTTTGCTCTTATTTGCATGTCTTCTGTTGGAGATGATGTGATGTGGGTCATAGTCGATTGTGGCTTCCATGTCAAACCATTTCTCCCTGAGAAAAATTTCAACCTTTGGAAAATCCAACTTGATTTTTACAATGAAAGGGCCAACCGCCCATGGAAATTTAATGTCTGCATGTTTTCTGGCACTTATAAAATGTTCATTTTCAGCCACCAACCTTTGTCTAATTAGTTCCAATGCAAACACCCTCGGTGTCAGAAATGCTAGGAGGACGTACGGATGGCTAGTAAATCCATAGAACCTTATCACTATACTATTCTCTGAGAGGAACCAATCCCCGAATCTCCTTTCAGGAGATGATTGCAGGATGCTCTTCATTTTTGATAAGACCCTCAGCAACCTCTTTTGATAGAGGGTCTCATAACACTAGAGCCATGAGGGAATTCATGAATTTTCCATAGTCATTGTGCATGTCTCTTATCATGACCATCTCAGGGAGTTGTCTGTCATCATCATTAAAACTCAAAAACATTTTCATAAGAATAGGCTGGAACCTAAAGGTCTCGGACTGACTAAAATTACTCAGCTGGTCATTTATATTTCTGGCCAAGGACTCATCGAACTGCAGACAGGAGGGTTGAGAAGACTGAATCAACATTCCTGACACTACTTGGCTCAAACTAAGGGTAAAAATAAGACTCAATAAGGGTTTAGTGACAAACTGGTTCAAGTCCAGACATAAAAATAGGCTTGCTATGGTTATTACAAACTGAGTTTCTTCATTGAATAGGTCGAAATCAATGGGGAAAAGAGGGTTTGACAACTGGATTTCAAGTTTTAAACAGGCTTCGAGGAAGGTGTCTTTCTGTTCATTTGAGGATTATTAAAAGAAATGAAGTATCTCTCCTTCATTATATTCACTCGACAGTTGGATAAACTCTAGGATTATTGACAGATATCTTCGGACATTGAGGGAATTGATGGGACATAGTATCTTAGACCAAGACGCGTCAATAACCATACCTTCGGACTGGGAATAATTCTCTGTATACCATCTTATAAACTCAGGGAAGCTAGGGGTTTGCTCGACCGAAAAGTAGAAAAATAAGGAACTAAACACCCCATGGGGGTCAATCCCTTGTGACTGGAGAGATTTTTACTTAGCCTGAGCGGCTTCTATACTACCATTCAGAATGATAATATCGAAGAACCTGGTGTCTTTATCTGTTAGGGATTCTTCAGCTCCTTGAAGTTCAAGTTTCTGAGCTTATGAATCTTCCAATTCAGCCATGAGACAACAAATTATTATAGGAGAAGCGTACATGGGTGGCTAACAGCTTTCTCTGGAGGTTTGTCCAAGGTGGTGCGATCTGCACATTCTGAAACCCTCACTTCCCAATGTTGCAAAATAATAAACTATTCAGATCCACATGCTGATTTTTATACTACTTCACCTTCTAATATGACCATGCACTTTTCCCTGTCAGATGCAATCATAGCCGTAGATCTAGGGTCCCGAAATCTAGCACTGCGAGATCCTTTCCGTCGACTTTTCACACGATCATGTTTTACCTTTTCCAGCCTGGGTACACTTCCACTTCACAGGTTATAACCTCCACTATAGATCACAAACCCTTTTACTATCTAGCCTTTCTATGTGGAGAGCTTTATCGAGTTTTACTTTCTCTAACTGAGGTTTTCTTTCGAGCACTTACAGTAAGAGAAACGATCTTTACACTGTAGATCTACTCTTGTGCCAATATTTGTCATCGGATAACTCTTCCCTTTAACATATTTCATGGATTCTCGCTCGCCATATTCACAGTGCACTTTGGATCAAAGGAATTGATCTCTGCCGTCGATCTCTAGCCTTCGCGATCTCTACCGTTAAAACTCACCGTGGTTTAAAACATTTCACCAACTTGGAGAGGATATTTTTGGTACACATTTGGAACTCATGAAATGGTTTTTCATCATCAATATCCAATCACGACCATTGAAAAAATTCCCACCTTCGTTGTTTCGTCCAATAGGTCTTCTCCCTTCCTTCTCACATGGCCAATCGTGGGTGAGCCTGCGTATGACTCTGAGTCTGGGATTTTTCTCCTATTGACAAGTCACGACTAGTGCAGACTCCTTCATTCTTATAAATCCTCCCATATTCTCTTTCAAAGATATCCCTTATTATCTAGGGCTCATTATTGTTCTCCCATAGCTTCCCCTCGTGAAAATTTTGCAGGCCTCCCATTCTTCTTTTTCTCCTGCGGGTCATAAACCTTTTGTTTCACTTAGCACCAATCTGGTGCTAACAAAATACATAGGAATAACTTTAAGCACATGGTTTACCGAAATTTCGACCACCTCTTGACCACCAATGTTCACACAAAATAGTTAGCATCATTCTAACATTTTAAATTAATCAACCCAAATTTATTTTACAATGGTCATCATGTTTTGACTAACCTAAATACTTCAAGCCACTTTGGAACTCAATATATTGAAAAGGAAACATCTCATAGAACAACATGATATATTCATCGCTAACATCTAGAAAAAGAAATCGTAGTTTTCTATCTAACATCATCCTTTTTATTGTAAAATATAGATAAATAATATCCTTTCTATTGAGGGAATCTCTCCTTTATCCATCACAAAACAATAATATAGCATCTATTAATAAAAAATGAAACAAATTCATGGACCTACCAGTTCATATACCCTTCACAGTACCTATTCATTTTTATTCAACTAAATCCCTATTAATCCCTTCAATAACAATATTAAAGAGAATGGGATTAATAAAGAATCCTTTCCTTGTGAAAAATTTTCCCAAGCATAGAACAATTGAACTCACAAAATAACTTGAAAATATGCAAGAAACACTCAAGAAGGAGACTGGATATGTGATAATCCACAAAATGTTGATGTTATTAATTTACACCATCCATAATTAAATATATTTATTCTTCTCATAAATTAGATACTCCAAGGATTCAAAAGCATTAGGTTTCTATTTGAATCAGTACAAAAATAGGCTTACTAAATTAGTCAAAATCCCCCATAGGTTCATAAAGCACTTTCCAAATTAGTCAATATGCTCATGAATTTTCTGAATGATTACGTACATATCATAAGTGATGTAAGTTTTAATTTATCATTCTTTTATATGAGGAAAATAAGGGAGGTGATTTGGTGCAAAAAACAAGGCAAGCTACCTTAAAACTAGCTTTATCTTTTGCCTTAAAACTGCAGAAAAGCTAGAAACACCTAAAAAAGAAGAACTGGTCATTTGACAATCTGGGAAGACTGTAAATTTGTAAGAATCATATCCATGATATTTCTAAATTGTTCTAGAAGGAATTTTGGGAAAGTTTGACCTCAAAAATGGGTTTGGGTGCAAACTAGCTAGTGTAGGACCTAGGAAATTAATCAAAAAGATTAATTATTTTATCCTAAGTCTTGGGATGGGTTTTGATTATTCCAACACCCCCTATTAAGCCTGAATTTATGTAAAATATCATAAAATATCATATATATGGGGCCTATCAATAATTCTTAGTCACCCTTTGCATACTGCTCGTCCATACAAAACAATGAAAGAGGAAAAACCACAAGGGGGAAATCCTCCCTTAAACATGGACATGAACAAAACTGTATGAAATATGGTCTTCAATATATCTTCACCACATGATCAACTATCCAAAGTAATGACTTGATAATGTTGAATTTCCTCTCAAAAAACATCTTGGTGAAGATGTCTGCAACTTGCTTAGATGGTGTGCAATATTGCATATCAATGACCCCATCATGCACAAGTCCTCTAATGTAGTGCATATGGATCTCGTTGTGTTTGGTTCACTACCTCATTAATGGATCAATTGAGATTCAAATGGTACTCTGGTTGTCACAATAGATGACTGTAGAAATCTCTGACTCTATCCCAAACTCTCCAAGTATTCCTTGCAACCACAAACATTGAGTAGTTGCATTCACAGCTCCTATGTACTTTGCCTATGTAGATGAAAATGCAATTTCACTTTTTTTCTTATTTGACCAGCTGATTAGTCCATCTGCAAGCATAAACAAATATCTATAAGTTGAATTTCTATCAGTGTTATCAGCTACCCATTCAGAGTCAGTAAAACCAACTAACTCTAGGCTAGATTATGCAACATAGTGAATCCCATGAGTCTTTGTCCATTGTACAAAGTTTAGGATTATTTTTTATTCCCTCCAATGGATTTAATGAGGATTATCCATATATATGGAATCCAGACTCACTGCATAAGATATATCAGGTCGAGTATGAGTCAAATAAAGAAGACATCCAACCAGTTACCTATGCAGAGTGTTGTTTTCCAATGGAGATGATTGTGTGTCTTCAAGCTTAACACCTGAAAGGAAGCGAGTCTTGCTTGGATTTCAATCCTTAATTCTGAAATTCTTCAGCATATCTATACTTGAACTGGTGTACCTTGATTCCAATATCTGATTGAGAAATCTCAAGTCCCAAAAATTGGCTTAATAATCCCAAATCAGTCATAGAGAAGGCATGGTTAATTGCATCCTTCAAGGAGGGAATTTATTTCTTGGAACTTTATGTGATCAGAAGGTCATCCACATACAATACAATTATTATTAATGAACCATGAATCAGCTTCAAATATACATTAGGATCATACTTGCATCTACAATATTTCAGTGATAGCAAAAAACCATCAATCTTGGCATACCAAGCTTTAGGAGCTTGTTTTATCCCATACAATGATTTCTTCAACCTCCACACAAGATATGGATTAGTCACAAAACCTTCTATCTTCTGCATATATATTTATACTTTCATATCACCATGAAGGAAAGCACTATTTACATCCATGTGATGTACTTCCCACTGCCTGGAAGTTGCAATGGACAAAACTAGTCTTATAGAGTCCATATTTGCAACTGGTGCAAAGGTCTTGTTGTAGTCAATGCCTTGGACTTGATAGAATCCCTTGGATATGAAACTTTCCTTATAATTTAGAGGATAACCATCAGCATCAAATTTTGTTTTGAAAACCCACTTACACTTGAATAGCTTTCTCTCTAGGGGGAGAATAACTAGATCCAATGTTTCATTCTTTTGAAGCGAATGAAACTCCTCCTTCATGGCCATTTTCCATATCAGTTCTTCACATGCATATTCATATTTTTTTGTATCATATTCAATCATTATAAAATTCTTATCATCAAATAAAGGGTCCTTGACAGAAAGGGAACTCTCGAATTGATATCTAGTCTTCCTAAAATCACTAGGATTCACAACTAGTTCCCCAGCTGCTTGGATGGTATTTAATGCCCAATTTTTCCTTGTGGGGCGGTTGGATCTGAAATTAAATCATAATTATCAGAAATTTAAGAATCATAAATTTCATTAGTTCCTTCATGTAAAACCAAATATGGAGGAGGTGAGGAGGACTCTCCAATTTATGTTGCTACCATATGCTCTTCTTCGAACTGAACACTCCTTTCAATGAAGGATCTTTTAGTGCTCATGATGATCATATTTTACCCTTTGGAATATTTATAATACCAAAAAAATAGGAACTCTTTTCTTTTGGGTTCCAAATCCCTCCTTTTATCTAATGGAATTATAGCCCATGCTCTTGAGCCAAAAATCCTAAAATGAGACACATATGGTTTTTTCCCACTCCAAGCTTTGAAAGGAGTAACTCCATCAAGCTACTTGTGAGGCACCCTATTCTGAATGTAGGATGCATAGTTTATAGCTTCAGCCCAAAACTTTGGTTGCAAATTATTAGACTCCAACATACAAGTATCCATCACCTTGAGACTTCTATTCTTCCCTTCAACCACACCATTATGCTAAGTTGTGTAGGGAATAGAGTGTTGCATATGGATACATGCATCTTCGTAATAATTAATGAAATAATACTTGAAATATTTACCACCATTATCATATCTGAGGATCTTGAGTTTCCTCCCATAATGGTTCTCAACAAAGGCCTTGAAAACCTTTAAGTGGTCAAAAACTTCATACTTGAGTTTAAGGAAGTAAACCCAACAATACCTAGAAAAGTCGTCTATGAAGGTTGAGACATACTTGGCTTGACTCATGGACATATGAGGGAAGGGACCATCAATGTCACTATGGATGATTTCAATAGGTCTTGATGTTCTCTCATGATTGACTCTCTCATACTTATGCCCTGGATGTTTTCCTAGAATGCAACCTTGACAGACTCCTTTGGGAAACTTTATCTTTGGTAATCTTGAAACCATATATTTTTCACACAAATCTGAAAGTTATTTATAGTTTATGTAACCAAACCTATCATGTCAAAGTTTGCTTCCTTGATTGGCATGGGTGAGGATAGAAGAGGGGTTAGAGAAAGGAATGAAGTGTGATAATCTATAGGATTTAGAACTATGATCCACAAAACCTTTAGAAATGAATATAACATTCACAATATCAGAGATTTCAACTTCATTGGGAGAGAAAAAAGCCTTCTTAGGAGACCCGGTGTGGGTTATCTTGTATACTAACAAGAGATTAGCAGCAATACTTGGGACATACAAAACATTATTGAAGGAACCATGGTCAAAATCAATGTTACATTTACCCTTAATTTCAGTTTTTGAGTTATCTCCTGGAGAAATATTAGGACTCTTCGAATCATCAAGAGATGAGAAAGATTATTTTGTTGAAACTATGTTCCTAGAAGCTCCAGAATCGATGATAAACTATGTAGATATTACAATTCTTGTAACCATAACATGTACTCTCTCTTGGTATTTGAAACTGGATCATCCTTCCTTCTTGCTTGTGCCACCAAGGAGGGAGATTTTGTTCTTCTCTAGGAGTTGATTTAGAATATCAATCTGCTTCTTCATGCAAGAGATCTCAAGATGAAATCATTTACCAAAGTATGCGCACTTTCTACCTTCAACTTTACCTTTCTTCTTCTGAAAGTTTTTCTTCTTGGATTTTGAGGAATCGTCTTGAGACTTGGACTTGTCTCCTTTTTTATCTGGAGGATTTTTAGCCTTCTTCTTATATTTGAAATTCACCTTGGAATCTCCAACAACCAAATCTTAATCTTTGAAAGGTTTTATGCTTCCCATCAAGACCAATATGTCTTGCTCTTGAGTCAAGGATTCCATGAAATATTCTAGTGAAGGCATCTTCCAATTTCAAGCTGTCAATTTGCTGGCATGGAAGGATGAAACAATTACTGAGTAATCAGGACCAAGCTTCGAAAGAATGGCCAAGATTAGTTGTTCATCTTCTTTGTCAATCCCACATTGTTTTAGCTGCAAAACCAGTTATTTGAATTTCGAGAAGTAGACTTGCAAGGATTCGAAGATGAATGGACTTAGTGCTATCAACTTATTCTCCATTTGGTAACCTATCCTCTTATTATTCTTCTGAAACAAATCTTGACATTTCCTCGTACTTCATTCGGTGATGTAAGACCATCAAGATGAAATAGAAGATCTTTGGAAATGCTGAGCCATAAGAGACCATACTCCTCGTCTCTCGTATTATGCCATTTGATCTTCTCTCTTGCTTCATTAGTCTTAGCGTCAATTTCCATGGTCACTCTAAAGATTCCTTTACTCCTCATCAGAATGTCCATCCTCTCCTTCCATTTGAAGTAATTGAATGGAGTCAAGATGATTGGTTGAGATTGATCCATTCTTCAATAGTTGTTCCTTTGACCAGACAGCCTCCACTCCCAATGAGTGATGTCAACCCTACAAAATAAAATTGAAGAGGAAAAAATTATACCTGCTAAGGGAACTTTGATACCATGTGGAAATTTATCCCAAGCTTACAATAATTGAACTTAAAAAATTGCTTGAAAATATGCAAGAAACACTCAAGAAGGAGACTGAATATGTCATAATCCACAAACTGTTGATGATATTAGTTTACACCACCCATAATTAAATATATTTAGTCTTCTCATAAAGTATATACTCCAAGGATTCAAAATCATTAGGTTTATATTCGAATCAGTACAAAAGCAGACATACTAAACTAGTCAAAATCCCTCATATGTGCATAAAGCACTTTCCAAATCACTCAATATGCTCACAAATTTGTTGAATGAGTATGTACAGCTCATAAGTGATGTAAATTTCAATTTATGATTCTTTTAGATGAGGAAAATAAGGGAGGTGAGTTGGTGCAAAAACAAGGCAGACTACCTTAAAACTAGCTTTAGTTTTTACCTTAAAACTACAGAAAACATGGAAACTTCTGAAAAAGAATAATTGTGCACTTACCAATCTTGGAATACTGTAGAGTTTTCAAAATCTTATCCAGTATCTTTCTAACTCGTTCTAGGAGGAATTATGGGCAATTTTGACTTCAAAAATGGGTTTGGGTGCAAACTAGCTAGTGTAGGACCTAGGAAATTAATAAAAAAGATTAATTATTTTATCCTAAGTCTTGGGATGGGTTTTGATTATTCCAACATGCCTCATCCCCCTTCCCAGCCTAAAACAAAGATGAATCAAAACCATTTATCAATATAATAAAAGATACAATGGAAATGAAACTTAAGACCCAATTGAGAAACCATACATAAAACCCTAGATGAATCATCATTAGCCTTAAATACATCCAACTAAATGTATCATAATCCTTTGATATGTTAATTTTAGTAACCACATAATACATATTATTTTCTTATAGAATGTAAACCTTCCTAGAACACCCTTATTTCCTCATATATTTGTCTACCAAATAAAAAACCAAATTGTTTGTGAGAAATGGAGTCTGTTAACAAACCTTCACCCTCATAGCTACGATATTTGCAATAATTTTGTGACTACAATTATATAAATAAAACAATCTGAATGATTCAAATGATTATGGATTGTGAACTTTTATAATAAGAGCAATAAAATTAGCATTAAAAGCAACTAACATTCTTCCATTAACTATAGATTTCTTAGTTACCCTCACTAAAATCCTCCTTGGTAACATCATATGAGCCTAGGAAGAATTCATCAATCCAATGATAAGGACCATGCTTTTCTATATTTTAAAATAATAAAGAACCACTTCCAATTCATCCTTATAAACATGTTCGAACAATATCCCATTATCCACTTCATATACAAAATTGGGAAAGTATTTTGACATTTGAAAAAACCTATACTATAGTAACTCTCTTTATGCTTTATAAATATCACCAAAATGGTCCACCTAGCTTTATCAATGTCCTCAAATCTTGTCACCATATCACCATTATTTATTTTACTTTTCCAAATAGAAACAACATTTTTCTATGATTAATAAATTGATGAAAATAATTAGTATTTTCACCACCCTTTGTAATCCATGCGACTATGCATTGAATCCTCTAGGAAACCTCTTTTTTGTCTAATAACTACCTCTTCATTTCTTCCAATCTAAGAACTTCCAATTTACAATCCTATGTGGGATAGCCTGCCACTTCTTTATTGTATAAACAATTGAATTGATCCTCCAACAAACCTAATTCATGTTAGATTTTTATCATTCAAGCTAGCATTATGATCTTAGGATCTTTAACTGATAGAATAACATGCACAGTAATAAACACAAGAGACAAGAGACAAATAAGTTTCCTCAGAGAAACCATAAAGAAGAAAACCCCACAACTTCCTCAGAGATAGAATCAGCACCAAAAGTAAAACCTGAAAACATAAAGATGATCTCCCGACAGCAGTAGTCTCTCTCTTGTCCTAGCAACTTCTCCTCTCACTCATGCACCCAAATGAGTGAATGTGTGAGTGATAAATAGAGAGGCTCACTCTCTCTTTATATTCTTTCATTCACTTGAAACCCACTCCAACATGTCGGCCTCACTTAATAATTACTTACTATATCGGACTTCTCTAGGAGTGCCTAATGACCCTAGTGCCCCACAACTTGTGGGGACTTTGCCTCCTCCGACCAACAAGGAGGTTTATCCTTAACACAATGGTGGGGAATATTGCCCCAACTTACAATGACTCACCTAGGTTCGACTTCTCTAGGATAGTCTAATAACCCTAGGGCCCCACAACTGCGGGGACTTTAACCCTTGACCAATAGGAGGGTTACCCACAATGACTTGACATGACTTTTATATTATAGAAACTTCCCGGAATAAACATCGGGGTATGACATGACTCAAATACATTACAGACACATCCTAGAATAAACATTGGGGTACAATACATAAGATATACATATGAATACATTCCAAAGTTACAATTACATCAACACTCCCTCTTAACTAGGAAGGTATTCTCTCGACACAATTTATCAGTACAAGTCTTCTTCTCTGTATCATCTGGATAATCATCGAGTCCTCATCATATTCACCTTAAAGTCATTTCCATCTTCAAGTCATCTTCATCTTCAAGTCATCTTCATCATCGGATCTGGATCATCACTAGATCTGGACCATCATCACTGGATCTGGATCATTTACTCGATCTAGATCATATCTGGTTCTAGAAAATATCTGCTGGACCATCATCACGGGTGTTATCTCTTGATTCTTCTCATCATAGGAAGTTCTACAGAGCCAGCCCTTTTTCATGCTAGTTATAGGCCTACCCTCTGTGTAGGTCTTTTCCAGCACTTATATCTGACCCTAAGTCAAAATGGCCCACCCAGCACTTACATCTGATCATGGAAGAACCAATCCTATAATCATATCAAAAAGGAAATGCCCAGCACTCACATCTGACCATGTGGGAACACCTCCCAAAACCCTGTCAAAAAGGCCCAGCACTCACATCCATCAACCAATTATCGGAAAGTCCCAGCACTTACACTTGGCCATGCGAGGAACCAATCCTCCATGCCAAAAGGCTCTGCACTTACATCTGACAACCAATGTTAGAAAGGATCAGCACTTATATTCGACCATGCAAGGAACCAATCCTTCATGCCAAAAGGGCTCTGCACTTACATCTGACAACCAACGTCAGAAGGGCGTGCACTCACATCTGATCTTGTAGGAACCAATCCTACAGTCATATCAAAATGGCCCCCAGTCCCAGACTAAGCTCCCTGGTAACTGACCAAGCGCCTCCATTCCAAGAATGGAAATAGCCCTTATATCTGATCAAGTGGGAACCAATCCCTTAATCACATCAGAATGGCCATGCACTCACATCTGATCATGTAAGACTACATCTTACAGTCATATCATAAAGGCCCTCAGTCCTAGACCGAGTATTCCTGGTAACTGACCAAGCACCTCCATTCCCAGAATGGCATTCAGTGCTTACTTCTGATCATGTAGGAACCAATCCTATAGTCACATTAGAATGGCTCAGCACTCACATCTGACATGGAAGGAACCAATCCTCTCACCATGACAGAATGGATCAGCCGTTACATCTGACCATGGAAGGAACAAATCCTCTCACCATGTCAGAATGGCTCTAGGTCTCACCATTTCCTCTTGGAACGAACCTCGATCTGGCGAATACCAAACTTATCCCTAAAGTACTCGAACTTCACCCTAGCCAATGGCTTTGTCAACACATCAGCTATCTATTCATCCGTCGTAACATATTGGAGCTCCACTACTCCTCTCTACACCATATCCCTGATATAGTGATACTTGATCTGGATATGCTTCGGCTTGTCATGGAACACCAAGTTATCCGACAACTTCACACAACTCTGTTTGTCGCAATGTTAACAAGTAGCGTCCATCTAGAGATCAAATAAATCAGACAGTATCTTCCTCATCCATACTACCTCACAACTAGCTGAACAAGCTGCGACATACTCTGCTTCAGCTATACTCAGTGCCACACAGGATTGCTTCCTACTAAACCAAGAGATAACACATGATCCCATACTAAAGAAACACCCTGAAGTGCACTGTCTGCCCAATTTGAATCAACATAACCTTCCAGGTTAATCTTTTGATTCGCCTCATACTTGAGCCCATAATCAACTGTACCCCTCAGGTACCTTACTGCATGCTTTGTAACCATCAGGTGAAAATGTCTCAATGTGTTCACAGCAAAGCAAATATCAAGGACCCAATCATCTGACGATACATCGTGGCATTGACCGACTCTGATGAAGCAACAATCAATAGCTTCATGTTCGATGCCATAGGTGTGGTCATGCAGTCCATCATCCTGAGCCTATTTAGGATCTCTAATGCATACTTCCCTTTTCCACACCTCCATGCCTATACGTAGTGCATCAACACATAACAAGAGCATCACTGGTCTTCCACATTCAACCTTGAAGCAAGGGTTGGAATCTTCTTTACTCTCAGTAAATCCTAGAGTCATCAGTAATGTATCCATCCCATCGTACCATGTCGAACCTTGGGATCTTCTGCAGTCACTCCCTCTGAAGCATCATACTCCCTCTGTCTTCCATACTCTATGCACTGAAACATTATGTACTGGAGTGACAAGTAGTATCCATCTAGGATCATTGGATACCAAGATCCTCTATCTTGAACTTTTTCAAAAGTTATTCCCACACCCATCTGTGAGCTTGTCATCCTCTATCAACCTTGTAGCATAGGTTCAGATCTTCATCAAGCTCATCATGTATGTGTTATCCCATGGGTTTCTTTTGAACTTGTACAAGGTCTTCTTTCATTTTCACACATGATTATGACTGTCATGTGTCTCAACTCCCACTGGATGCAAATGTCTCTTCGAATCTTGCCTTGTATCCTACGATGTTTCCATCTACTGCATGATGGAACTACGAATTTCCCTTCACGTATCGAAACTGCATCCTAGACATCATTCTTTTTCAACTGATCTTCCCTTTGTTCTTGGAAGGTTCTACATCAATGATGTCATTGCATTTGTCATATTATTTTTCATTTTGAAATGTCATCACTTGTTCTTCAGAACAAGTCTCATCCTTCTTTGCTTGTAGCTGATTATGTATGCAATCTTTCCTACAAGTCAAATGCATTTGTATGGTTAGAAAAATTTCATAAGGAATATTCATAATGGAAAATTCTTATGCATAAATATATGATCATGCAACTACTTTAGCCAATACAACATTCATCCATATCTCACGGAAACTTTTCTATATGCCTTCCATCTCTACCAGGACAACATTGAGATTGTGCACTAATCCAATATGTCAGCAAAGAGGTTTCATTCTAGATAAGTAGTAATGGAGAGTTGTATAGCACCATGAGCTACTTACCCATCACATGCATATTAGTAGTATACTATCATTAATGCAAACATTCTATCATGCATAATACATTAACTGGATATAAACAAATGCATAACAAAACAACATCGTGAAATGACAAATGAATACTTATCTTTATTTGTTTTGTGGGTAGACTCCTTCTTGAGCCTTCAGCTTCATCATCTTCTTCATTCATAATTTTATCGTTTCTTGTCCAAATGCTAATATGGATAAGATATTCTTCAAGAGTTGAGTTCTTCATATTCCTCATTGCTTGAGGGATCTTCTTTGGATGGTGAGATCTTGATCTTCAGTTTCTCCCATCTTTTTTTCTCTTATTATTGGTTGAGATTCTTCTTGTGTGTGCTCTTCCCAGAGTCTGCTGAAAGTAATCACTTCCTTCTAGCACACATTATTTAAATGACTGAATCCAATGATCCTGGGAGACCATTCAAGGTGGCTATCACCACTTCTGCATTCTTCACTTCTTCTTTTACCGCTTCAATTTGTTTTTTGATTTGAGAGACCCTTGTAAAGTATGACTGTATGGTCTCTGCATTCTGGATCTTCACATTCTTCAACTAGTTTCTTAAGGTCATATTCTGAATTATGTTCCTCCCTTCAAATAGATTGGTCAAGGAATCAAACATCTTCGGCGTCTTTAGGGAAGACACTTGTGGTACAATTTGATCCATGATTGAATCAATAATGATCTTCTCGGCCTTGACCAAGTTCTTCTTATGTAAGGCTTCTAGCCTTATCTCCCTCTGGAACTGGAACCTCTCTACTTGTGTAGGTGTCCAATTCATTTTCTTCAGAGAGATCATATACCTCCATGCTTGGAATTTTTCAACATCAACAATCTTATCATCAAGCTGATGTGATAGATCACTTTGAAATGAGAACCTCAAATGAAAATAGCAAAATATTAGATCTTACCGATTTGAGGTGTCCGTCTTGGTTCCAGAGCTGGCTGATCTAGGGTTTGTCAGAGAAACCCTAATTTTCAAAACTTGGAATCTTTCATATATGATTGGATAGAAATATAGATCTGTTCAATTTGATCTATACAATGTACTCCTTTTCTGAAAACAGTTGAGGAAAGCTCCCGGAACAGGAAGCCCTAGTTTTCCAATTTCTTCTGCAGAAATGACTGTTACTTTTTCTGCGGCATCTCTGAAATTACTGCTCCTCTATGTTTGAAACTTTGTACTGAGGTAGCCTCACATTTCCCTATTCCAAAATTACAGGTTTCATCAGAATTGGTTTCACCAATTGCGACTTATGATCTTTTCCCAAGGTGACCTATTACAGGACTGTCCATAACAGCGAAGTTGTATGACTGCCACATGTCACTGTTTCATCTTCTGGGTCTCAAATTCAGACCACAGAAATTAAAGTACGTGCCCATTATGGAACATCTTCAGTATTGTATCCCAAGATATAGCAATTCTCCCTAGATGTTGTGTTTAGGAATGAATCCTGGAAGAGGCTAGAATCCTTACTTGGAGGGATCATATCTCCCAGAATATAGCGAATCTGAGGCTGAATTTTGGATACAATGTAAATAAAGATTCTATATTTGGCCTTTGCAATTTTCAGTTCCTGAGCCTTCGCCAATCGTGGGATATAGCGAATGTACAAAAACTTAGTCGTTTTAGTATTGAGGGTTTTTCTAGCTCGAGGTCAAACTAGGGTTTGACTTTCCCAAAGTTTCACCCAACCAAAAATATTGATCCAGGTCTCTAAAATTCGATTTTTATTAGGAGAGAAATCCTATGTCGGGCTCACTCAAAAATTCCTCTTCTGTAGAAAGCCCTAATTTCCCGCACCGAAAACTAAAAATGTTCATAATCGAATTTCTCTTTGATAAAAAGATGTGCCCTTCAATGGAGAGTCATCCTAGCATAATTTTGCTGATGGATTGTGGAGAGAGACCAAAAAATTAAGAATCCCTAGCTTCTGCAGCTGCACAATGTCTTCTTCTCAGGTTAGCTCTGATACCATGTTAGATTTTTATCATTCAAGCTAGCATTATGATCTTAGGATCTTTAACTGAGAGAATAACATGCACAACAATAAACACAAGAGAAAAGAGACACAAAGAATTTTCCTCGGGGAAACCATAAAGGAGAAAACCTTGCAACTTTCTGAGAGATAGAATTAGCACAAAAAGTAAAACTCGAAAACATAAAGATGATCTCCTAACAGCAGTAGTCTCTCTCTTGTCCCAACAAATTCTCCTCTCACTCATGCGCCCCAATGAGTGAATGTGTGTGTGATAAATAGAGAGGCTCACTCTCTATTTATATTATATCGTTCACTTGAAACCCACTCCAACATGTCGGCCTAACTTAACAATTACTTACTAGATCCGACATCTCTAGGAGTGTCTAATAACCCTAGTGCCCCACAACTTGTGGGGACTTTGCCTCCTCCGACCAACAAGGAGGTTTATCCTTAACACAACGGTGGGGACTATTTCCCCGACTTACAATGACTCACCTAGGGTCGACTTCTCTAGGATAGTCTAATAACCCTAGGGCCCCACGACTGCAGGGACTTTAACCCTTGACCAATAGGAAGGTTACCCACAATGACTTGACATGACTTTTATATTATAGAAACTTCCTGGAATAAACATCGGGGTATGAAATGACTCAAATACATTACAGACACATCCCAGAATAAACATCGGGGTACAATACATAAGATATACGGATGAATACATTCCAAAGTTACAATTACATCAACACATCAATTTTTTTACCTTTGGCGATGAACCCATATCAATATTACCTACGTAATATTTTTTTTTAAATTGCAAATTGAATGGCCAATAATTCCCTTTCAAACCAATCAAAAGTACTCCAATTCTCCTTTACAATTTTGACAAAAATATTTTTCCCCAATTCAAGAAGCATTAAACTTGAAAGGGCTAGGCGAATTCCTCCCTAATTTAACCATTTCCAAACAAAATTGGAAATGGTCATAGTCACCCCTACATCCAACCCATTTCCTAATATAAACATGATCATTTATAAAAAAAATCACAATATAAATATGTCCAAGTGGATATAAGCTACTCAAATATGCAACTAAATTAAAATAGGGAGTTCTGTATTTTTGGATTGTTATGTTTCGTTACCCACTCTAACTTATGGAGAATCTAGAATTTTGACTAAAAGTTTATTTCAATGATATAAATACAACATAAACCCCCACATATTATGATGATCATAAACATTTTTATGCATATTATCTTCTTATTGACATACATTTTTTCCAAAGAAAAAAAACATATTAATTTATGTTTCAATAAATAGAAAAAAATGCAATCTAAATGTGTTCTTGGCACTATAATGGTAATAAAGAGAGCTAGATATCTCCAGAATCATTAAAAAATTGTACATAGAAATTCCACCTTTAGTAGTCTCATTTGTCTACATATGTCCTACAAAATAAAGCTTACATAGACATGTAATAGAAGTTGCAATCCTTCCAAAAATAAATTTTGAAACTAAAACTATACCAACACTAACTATCATTAAACCAAAAAAAAATCATCTAGCTATGAACTCTGGCCCAAGTTTTTGATAGTGACCTATCCATCCAACATTTCTTCAATGCCAACTTGCCCCATGGGGGGGAGTAGACATTCCTTTGATAAAGCATCTTCCAAGGAATTGTGCTCTTGAAAGATGTAAACCATTGAAATATTTGTTTTGGTTTGTGATCAAAGCAAAACAAAGTTTTCACCCAAATAAGAGCTCAAATACCATTTGTTTACAATGGCATGTCCATCTAGTATTTATTCAATGGCAACCTGTTCCACAGGTGAAAATATACCTTTCTTAGATAAAGAATATGTCAAGGAATTGTTCATGGAGAATTTTAGGGGCAATATTTATCCCATGGGTTTTTTTTTACCTTTTTTTCTAAAAGAAGATTCGTCAATTACCATTTTTTCTATATTGGTTCACCCAATTAATTGCATGGGATCTTTCTTTTATACTTTAAAAATATGCAAAATTATTCATAAACGATATAAGATCCTTATAAATTTGAAACTTTTTCAACAAATATTGTTTAACATTTTATTATTGGAAATTTAAGAATTAGTAAGATTCGCCAAGCACTACAACAAATCCTGGAAAGCGTCCATTTTTAGTGTAATTTTTGTTTACATTGAGTGGTCAAACTATACGCTAAATTGGACGCGTCATGGACAAAACTTAAAGCATCTCAAAAAATGTATTTTTTTGCTTCCTAGATAGCATCCTTTATGATGTCAAAAACAACATTTTTTTAGCTTCCAGAATAACGTCCAACTTTGCTTCCTAAACAACGTCAAGGTTTGCTTCCTAAATAACGTCCTATTTTGCTTCCTAGAGAGTGTCAGCGTTTTCTTATTAAATGGCATCCCTATTACCGCCATATTTGCATCCTTAAAAACACCATTTTAGCATAAATTTTCACGCCATATTTGCATCCATTTGTGCGACCACTTTAGCCCAGTTTGCACCACGTTTTACTTCCAAATATGTGCCAATTTTTTCTTCCAAATTTGCACCAATTTTTACTTCCTTTTTTGAATCGTGTTTTGCTACCAAAATGACACCAAATATTTCTTCTATTGTTGCACCATATTTTGCTTCTTATGTAGCGTCATGTTTTGCATCCAAAGTAACGTCTTATTTTTTTACCATATCAACGTCATGTTTGTCTTCATCATTAGCGCCAAGTGTTGCATCCTTTTTAAGGCCTACTTTCGCATATCCATTTACGCCCACATTAGCACCACGTTTTTTCAACTACCTAAGAACCCAAATTATTGTCCATTTTTACTCCCACACTAGCGCCACATTTTGTTTTTTGTTTAACTCCTTGAATTTCTTCTTATTTTTCTTCCTCGTGAGTGCCTCATTTAGTTTCTCATTTAGCATCCAATTTTGCTCCTTTATTGGCCACTAGTTTAGCGTTTATTTTAGCTTCTAGTTTAGCTTCTACTTTGGCGTCCAAAATAGCATCAAAATTGAATTCCAACTTAGCGCCAAGTTTTGCGTCCAATGTTGGTTCTAGATCTAGGACATAGTGGAATTTTGTTTTAGAGTTTGGTTTTTCTTCCTAATTAGCACAACATTAGACTTGCTATTTAACACCTACAACCATATCCAATTCTGTGCTAATATATTTATTATATCAACTTATTATAATTATTCATTAATTTCAATAGTTTTCATATATCATTTACTTCATAGTTCTGAAATAACATAATGAAACTTTCAAATTAATTGTGTATACAATTATTGAAATTATGTACATAGCATTTATGAAGAAATTTAACATAAACAGACAACATTTATCCAAAGCAGTAATATCATCATATGTATTAATTTTCCATGAAAAGATTATCAGCAACTTCCAATATATATAAATTTAAAATATAATAACGATAACATCAGCATTATCTTTCATCAAAAGAAGTGAAATTATAAACCATCATCACATCAATAACATATCATATAGATCATCATATTAAGGTTAAAATAACAA
>LPNX010739820.1:213653-344505 GCA_001517045.1 Pseudotsuga menziesii
CAAAGTTTATATGTCAACATGAATCCACCATACAAATCAAAATGACCCAAAATGTAATATGAACTTGGATAATCACAAAAATAGCAATATGTCTCTAGTAGCATGGAGAAAGCAAAAAAATCCACAATCTCAATAGTAGCATCAACAGCTTGTTATATTTTTAACATTAAGCTAGCATTATATTAGGATCTTTAACTGAGAGAATAACAAGCATAGCAATAAAACACAAGAGACAATGAACACAGTGTTTTTCCTCAGGGAAACCATAAATGGAGAAAACCCCACAAATTCCTCAGAGATAGAATCAACACCAAAAGTAAAACCCCAAAATAGTAAGATGATCTCCCGACAGTAGTAGCCTCTTTCTTCCTAGCCCCAGTGTCTTGTTCTTCCTCAGCTATGCGCTACAACTGAGTGTGAGTGAGTGTGTGATAAATAAAGAGGCTCACTCTCTATTTATACTAATTCCCGACTTGACAATAACCTACTAGGGCCGACTTCTCTAGGAGAGTCTAATAACCCTAGTGCCCCGGAACTACGGGGACTTTAACCCTTGATCAATAGGAGGGTTACCCACAAAGACTTGACATGACTTGTTTACATTATAGAACCTCCCAATAGGAACATCGGGGCATGAAATGACTCAGGTAAATTACAGTCACATCCCAGAATAAACATCGGGGTACAATACATAAGATATACGGATGAATACATTCTGAAGTTACAAATATATTAACACTCCCTCTTAACTAGGAAGGTATTCTCTTGACACAATTTATCAGTACAAGTCTTCTTCTCTGTATCATTTAGATCATCATCGAGTCCTCATCATCTTCAATTCATCTTCATCTTTGGATCTGGATCATCACTGGATCTGGATCATCACTGGGGCATCATCACTCGATCTGGTTCATCACTACTCGATCATCATCATGGGTGCTATCTCATGATTCTTCTCATCATAGGAAGTTCTACAGAGCCATCCCTTTTTCATGCTGGTTGTAGGCCTAGCCTCCATGTAGGTTTTCTTCAGTGCTTATATCTGACACCAAGTCAGAATGTCCCACCCAACACTTACATCTAACCATGAGAGGAACACATCCAACACCATGTCAGAAACGCACACCCAACACTCACATCTGACCATGTGGGAACACATGCCACAACCCTGTCAGAAAGGCCCAACACTCACATCCGATCATATGGGAACACATCCCACAACCCTATTGGAAAGGATCAGCACTTATATCTAGCCATGCGGGAACACATCCTGCAACCTTGCTAGAAGGGCTCTGCACTTACATCCAGCCATGCAGTAACACATCCCTCGACCTTGCTAGAAAGGCTCTGCACTTACATCCAACCATGCGGGAACACATCCTGCAACCTTGCTAGAAAGGCTCTACACTTACATCCATCCATGTGGGAACACATCCTGCAACCTTGCTATAAAGGCTCTACACTTACATATAGCCATGCGGGAACACTTCCTACAACCTTTCTAGAAATGCTATGCACTTACATCCTGCAACCTTGCTAGAAAGGCTCTCAACCCAAGGTTAAGGGTTCCTGGTAACTGACCAGGTGCCTCCATTCTCCCAAATAATGGCATCGACCCTTATATCTTATCAAGTGGGAACACATCCCTCAATCACATCAGAATGGCCATGCACTCATATCTGATCATGTGGGAACACATCCCATAGTCATATCAGAATGGTCCTCAGTCCAAGAATGGAAATAGCCCTTATATATGATCATGTAGGAACCAATCCTATGGTCACATCAGAATGTCTCAGTACTCATATCTGACATGGAAGGAACCAATCCTCTCACCATGACAGAATGGCTCAGCCCTTACATCTGACCATGGAAGGAACCAATCCTCTCACCGTGTCAAAATTGCTCATGGACTCATCACTTCCCCTTGGAAGGAACCTCGATCTAGAGAACACCAAGCTTCTCCCTGAAGTATTCAAACTTCACTCTAGCTAATGGCTTCATCAACACATCAGCTATCTGTTCATCCGTCGCAACATACTAGAGCTTCACTGCTCCTCTCTGCACCATATCCCTGATATAGTGATACTTGATCTCGATAAGCTTCAACTTGTCATGGAACACCGAGTTCTTCGACAACTTCACACAACACTGGTTGTTGTAATATATACAAGTAGCATCTAACTGGAGATCAAAAAAATCAGACAGTGGATTCCTCAGCCATACTGCCTCACAACTAGTTGAACAAGCTACGACATACTCTACTTCAGCTGTACTCAGTGCCACAAAGGATTGCTTCCCGCTAAACCAAGAGACCACACCTGATCCCATACTGAAGCAACACCCTGAAGTGCTCTTCATATCGATGGCACTGCCTACCCAATATGAATCAACATAACCCTCTAGGTTAACCTTCTGATTCACCTCATACTTGAGCCCATAATCAACTATACCCCTCAGGTACCTCAAAATATGCTTTGCAGCAATCAAGTGAACATGTATCAGATTTGTCAGGAACTGGCTCAAGGTGTTCACAGCAAAGCAGATATCTGGTCTCGTATTCCTCAGGTACATCAAGGACCCAATCATCTGACAATACATCATGGCATCAACCGCTTCTGATGAAGCATCACTCAATAGATTCAGGTTTGATGCCATAGGTGTGGCCATGGCCTTGCAGTCCATCATCCCGAACCTCTTCAGGATATCTACTATATATTTCTCTTGTCCCAAGAAAATTCCATTTGCATTCTACCACATCTCCATGCCTAGAAAATAATTCATCATTCTCGAGTCCTTTATTTCGAACTTGGAAGCAAGCTTCCTCTTCGTATCAGCAATCAACCCATCCATACCTGTTACAAATAGATCATCTACATACAGTAGGAGCATCACTGGGTTGCCATCTTCAACCTTGTGGTAAAGGTTGGAATCTGCTTTACTATTGGTAAAGCCCAAACTGGATAGAAAGATGTCAATTCTATTGTACCATGTCCTGGGTGCCTATTTCAAACCATACAGGGCTTTCTTCAATCTACACACATGAGACTCCCTGTCATGTGTCCCAAAACCGAGTGGTTGTTCCACATACACTTTCTCTTACACTACACCATTCAAGAAAGCGGTCTTGACATCCATCTAGTGTATCTTCCATTTCATCACTGCAGCCAGAGTAAGTACTGATCTGATGGGAGTGTATCTAGCTACAGGTGCAAAAGTTTCTTCATAGTCTATTCCTTATTTTTGGGAGAAACCATGAGCAACAAATCTTTCTTTATATTTTTCTATGCTACCATCCGCAGCATGCTTGATCTTGTAGATCCATTTGGAAGTTACAACCGACTTCCCTTTTGGACTTGGGACAACATCCCAAACATCATTCTTCATGATCGATTAATACTCTTCGATCATAGCATCCTTCCATTCTTTATGTTCTGTCACTTCTTCATAATTGAAAGGTTCTTTATCGATGAAATCACATAATAATGCTACATATCTGGAGCAGGACCTTGTCCTCTTTCTTTCTCTTTGATTCTCTTCTGGAGCCCCATATCTTTCCGCACCTTGGATTGCTTCTCGTACCCAAGCAGGTTTCCTCTTATGAGGATTCTTCTCCTAAGGTGGATCTACAGGTTCTTGAGGTTCTTCAAATTCTTGATCTTATTCTTGATATTCTTCGTTCATGGTTGTGTCATGAATTCTGGGTGCTTCTGTTTCTTCAGGATCTTCAGTAGGTCTCTTTTTGCATTTGTTGTAAGTTGGGTCTTCGTCAAATGTTACATCCCTGTAGATATCGATCTTCTTGAATCCTGGGAAGTATATTCCTGTAATCCTTCAAGCTTTCAGAGTATCCCACAAATATACCCTTATTTCCTGAAGGATCTAACTTTGTCCTCTTTTCTTTCGGAATGTGTATGTACACTGGACAACCGAATATTCTGAGATGGATAACTTCTGGTTTCTTACGGAAAAAGACTTCTTCAGGTGTCTTGTTCTCGAGTACTCTATGTGGAGTACGGTTATGTACATACACCGTTGTTCTAGTAGCTTCTGCCCATAGATGCATGGGAAGATATTGATCATGAAGCATAGCCCTTGCAGCTTCCATGATCATTCGTTTCTTTCTTTTTGCAACCCCATTCTGTTGTGGATTATATGGACTCATAGTTAACTCCCTCTTAATCCCTGAATCTTTGCATAATTCTTTGAATTCATTTGAAGTGAATCCTCCACCATTGTCTGATTGAAAGGTCTTGATATTTTTCTCTGTGTGGTTCTCGATCAAGGCTTTGACTTTCTTGAACTTGCTAAATACTTCATCTTTGTTCTTCATGAAGTAAATCCATGTCTTCCTAGAAAAATCATCAATAAAAGAAACATAGTATACATACCCGCTTAATGAACTTGATGATATTGGACCGCATACATCGGAGTGCATGATTTCCAAGATTCATTTTTCCTTGCTCTCACTACTTGGAAATGTCTTCTTTGTGTTCTTTCCTTTTTCACATCCTTTGCAGACTCCATCATGTTTTGCCTGAATTTTTTGAAGACCTTCAACAGCTTTGCTTGCAAGTGGCAGTGCTCTGTAGTGCACATGTGCAAGCCTTCTATGCCAAAGCTCATTTGGATCTACTGTGTCATGGACTAAATATTGTTCTGGATGGCCCTTCAATTTGTATAGATCTCCCTCTTGTTCCCCAATCACTACTGCATCATCAAAATTCCTTCCCTTTGGCCACATGAGAACTTGGCCATCTAAAAATGCAACCCTCATGCCTTTTGCATCTAATGTAGATATGGAGAGGAGATTCTTCTTTAGTCCTGGTACAAACAATACATCTTGCATCTTCATATACTTTCTAGAGTCTAGATTATAGGAGGATTCCCCACCGTCCTTTTATTGGATACCGGTAGTCATCCCCAAGTTTCACCTTGTGAGGTGAGTCATGTTCAAATAGTTTCACAAAGGATTATTTGAATCCCATCATATGTTTGGAAGCACCACTGTCTATAAGCCAATCATTGCTTCCATGTGAGATAGTTCCCATGAGAGTGGAGATTAGCACATATTCTTCATCACTTGAAGAATCAACACTTTCTTGTCTGAATCTCTTTTTGGAAGGTTCATCATCCTTTGCAGCATGAGCATGATGTCTTCTCTTGTTTCCCCTCTTCTTATGGGAGTTAATATTGTTTCTAGGACAGTCTTTGGCAAAGTGTCCTCTTTCATCACATGTATAGCATCTTAATTTAGATAATTATTTTCTAGTGTTATCTTTCTGGTGGAAGTTCTTACCTCTGGAGTGATGAGAACTTCTTCTGCTTTTCTTGGAGTGAACTGTGAGAGCTTGATCTTCACTTCCCATATTTTCTTCTCGAGCTTCTATCCAAGATTATTCTTGAGATCATTCTTCCCATAGCCTGCTGAACTTGAATAACTTCTTTCTGGCACAGATTCCTTGAATAAAGGAGTCCCATGATCTAGGGAGACCATTCAAGGTGGTCATTACAAACTCTAAATTTTCCACTTCTTCATCTACTTCTTCCAGTTGTTCCTTGATTTGAGAGACCCTTGTAAAGTAAGACTGGATGGTCTCTACATTCTGGATCTTTACATTCTTCAGTTGGTTTCTCAGAGTCATCTTCTGGTTTATGTTGTTCCCTTCAAACAATTTGGTTAGGGCATCAAACATAGCTTTAGGTGTATTTAGGGAGGACACTTGTGGTATGAGGTGATCCTTGATTGAATAAGCAATAATCCTCTTTTCCATAACCATATTCTTCTTTTGTAAGGCCTTAGCCTCATCTCCCTCTGGAACTAGAACCTCCTCATTGATATAGGAGTCCAACTCATTTTCTTCTAGGACGAGAGAGATCCTATACTTCTAGGCTCGGAAGTTATCAGCTCCCTCAAGATTTTCATCAAGATTGGTATGATGAAACATCTTAACTAAGAACCTCAAATTGAAATACAAAAGATTTAGATCTTACCAAGTCAAGATGTCGGATCTGGATCTGGAGCTGAAATTCTGTAGTGCTGGTTCATGAGCAGATTAGGGTTTGACTTTTCTAGAGTTCTGTCCAACCAAATTCTTTGATCTTGATCTATAAAATTTGATTTTGAGGAGGATATCAATCTAGTCCTGGGCTCACTGAAAAAATCCACTTCTGTGGAAATTCCTAATTTCCGGTAGTAGTGTCGGGTCCAAAACTGAAAAAGCTTAGAATTGGATTCTGCTTCAACAGAAAGATGCACCCTAGGGAGGAGATTTAATCCAACATTATTTTGCTGAAAATATGTGGAGAGAGATCCACAAAGTAAGAATCCCTAGTTTCCGCAGCTGCACAGTGTCTTCTTCTCAGGTTAGCTCTGATACCATGTTATATTTTTAACATTAAGCTAGCGTTATATTAGGATATTTAACTAAGAGAATAACAAGCACAGCAATCAAACACAAGAGACAATGAACACAGTGTTTTTCCTCAGGGAAACCATAAATGGAGAAAACCCCGCAACTTCCTCAGAGATAGAATCAGCACCGAAAGTAAAACCCCAAAATAGTAAGATGATCTCTCGACAGTCGTAGCCTCTTTCATCCTAGCCCCAGTGTCTTCTTCTTCCTTAGCTATGCGCTACAACTGAGTATGAGTGAGTGTGTGATAAATAGAGAGGCTCACTCTCTATTTATACAATTCCTGACTTGACAATAACCTACTAGGGCCGACTTCTCTAGGAGAGTCTAATAACCCTAGTGCCCCGGAACTGCGGGGACTTTAACCCTTGATCAATAGGAGGGTTACCCACAAATACTTGACATGAATTGTTTAGATTACATAACCTCCCAATAGAAACATCGGGGCATGACATGACTCAGGTACATTACAGACACATCCTGGAATAAACATTGGGGTACAATACATAAGATATACAGATGAATACATTCCAAAGTTACAAATATATTAACACGGCTACCATCATCATCATCATCCTCATCCTCCTCATCATCATTTGTCCCAACATCATATCCATCATCATTTTCATTTGATCCATTTGTATCATTATCAGTAATATCTTTCTCTTGTACATTGGTGACAAGATGATCAGGATCATCACCTAAGTAAGCATCTTCACCATTTTTCTACAAATACCAAGAAATAATCAATTCAAAGCATTAGTATTAATTTCATGTCATAATGCATATTTTGTGTTATATCGCAAATATTAGTGTGATCATTTATGCATTCTCACGAGTTTTCCAACCATGAATATAAGTATCATCTCATTAATATAGAATAACCACACATATAAGTGTATCCACAACCATACATACACACACATTTACACCATAAATTTTCATATCACAATAGAAGAAGACCTAGAGTCAAGGAAAAATAGACATCCCCATGATTATATATAAAGTGAAGAAAAATATGATAACACATACATTATTTTCTTTGAACCATATTTTTTCCTAAAGTTGTTATATCATTAAATTTATATATAACAAATTATTCAATCTATATCTTCAATAGCATATTAACCATGGTTTTCATCTCTTAAAAAATTTCTTGAATTGTTTACATTGTAATATAAGAGTAAATTTAATATAACATGCTTTATAATATCCCCTCATAAGCATGACTAAAAGAATAGTATCATAGATAAAGTTTTTAACATAATAATCATATTATTGGTTTAACAATCGCAATGCTTCGTTGGAGTCATGTTATCCAAATACCTATAGGAGGTAACAAAACTCAATTATGTTACTTTCAATTCAGATGGTATCCTTGAATGGCCATAGAAAGCAATTTGAAACTCCTCATAACTCAAAAACCAAGGACGGAATGGAAAAAAATGTTAGTTAAGTTGGATTTGTGACATCCGAGTACTGCTAGGCACATCCCTGTTGGGTGGTTTCATAGACCGAAAGTTGTCTATTTTGACGGTTTTATAAACAAGGTTTTTTCTAAGTGACATGCATTCTGCATGATGGGATAATATTTTGAAAATGTATTGATTGAATGCATCTATATCGCATTCATCTCACCCTTACCCAAACACACTTATAGGAGGCAACGAAACTAAATTCCGTTGCTCGATTTAGATTTTATGCCCTTGGTTGAAATTTGTTTGGTGTCCCTTAACAGCATTGATAAGTGATAAGAAACTCACTATAACTCAAAAAAACATGGCTTCGATGGACAAACTGTCAATTGTGTTGGATTGGTTACATCCGAGTACCACTAAGAACACCCCTGTCAGGTGGCTTCATGGATCCAACGATGTCTATTTTGACAGTTTTATAAAATAGGGTTTTGTTAAGTGACGTGCAATGCAATTTTTGTATTATAGGATAATATTTTGAAAAATGTTCCCAACTAGTGGGTGGGCATTGCATTCATTTCTCCTTTACCCAAACACACTTGCAGGAGGGAAGAAAACTCAATTTTATTGCTTTGTTTGGTTTTTATGCTCTCGGTTGAAATTTGCCTGGTGTCCTCGAATGGCATTGGTAAGCAATGTGAAATTTTTGTAGTGTCCCCCGATGGCATTGGACAACCTTGTTGTAGAGAACACCAACATGACTTGGAGGGCGTTTTGCTTTGTGGGTTTAATAATCCCTAGTTTGAAACATGTATCCATTTATTACAGAGCTCTCCATGTGGGGTTTCCTTGTTGGTTACTTATACAAACACATGTTTTCATTACTATCGGAAACCATCGATCCCCTTTCTTTACTAGAAATATTCGAACATTACAACCAACACCTATATCTGTGCAACAATATCCTAAAATTAGAAAAAAAATTGATTACATGGAAATCCACTAAAACTTATACAAGCCTATCGTGTAACCTATCATTGACCTTCGACCTTCTAGATGTTTATCATGAGTAACTTATCCTCTTACAATATTATTTTACTAGAAACCGAAACACATCAAACTGAAGAAAGTAGCAGCGAGTACATAGATTTGAAACTCAAAGAACGTCATTGTTTAATAGTATTGAAAAAATAAAATACACTGAAATATTCAAACTCTTCTCTTCACCCACTACTCTAAAAAAATGAAATGAATAAAAAATATACCCCTTCCTTCTCCTTTATATACTAGGAGGTATAGATGAATCTGGACATATGCACTAAAACACCTTAACTGGAAAAAACCTAAACCATATATCCCTTACAAGTCTTGGGACTAATGCCGTCAACTTGCATGAAATAACTATTCATAGGGAGGTGCACCCACAAGAAGAGAGTGAAAGTATGAATGCATGCATCTCTCTCTTCTAGGGATCTATGTCCCATCTATCTTGGAACGAATGAAAATGTAAAGTGTCCTTACTGTGCATGCAACTAATAACTAAAAAAAACTTAGAAATAGGAGTGAATTGTAAAGGAAAATCAAGAAAAAATGGGTTGCTTGCTTGTTTCCTAGGCTCTAAATGCTTGAAGATACATATTAAGTAGGAAGGCAATTCAAAAAGAGACCAAATTGGAACATATTTTGAGAATCCATAATCTTGATCCTTCGGTACCAATTGTTGTAAGCACAAAACAACAATGTGAATATTCACACACTAAAATAGAATACCATAGGGGGATAGTAGGCATGCAAAGTGGAAATATTGCCGCGGTGTACACATGTGCACTCCTAATTGTCTATCTATTTATATAAATACAAAATTGTCAGAGACAATAAAATATAGATATTTACATGGGTGATGAAGAATGATTAAGCTCCTTGAGTTATATACAATGAAATAGGAAAATTAAAAGGAAAGGTAATTTACAATAATAATAAATAGTCTAACTACATTCACTAGAAACATAATTACTAAGTCTCATCAACTGGATAACAAATTGCCCTTCAAGATTTGGCTTTGTCAATATCATTGCTCCTACATTTTCTATCCTAGGAGTTGAGTAAGGGTCTAGTTTAAAGAGCCATCAAAATGTTTGGAAGATTATAAGGAGCCATTGCGGATCTAAAATACAATGTTTTGTTGATTTGTACCTAGGAGAAGTAAAACCATAAATAGGAGTCACGATAAGCATCTAATCTAAGATAAAATTCTTAACCTATAAATTTGTGGTATTGGTCCGTAGGAATACCTGGTAGTGAAATCAACTCATTGTGCTGGAAATAGTGAATAGATGAATTGTGGGGAAAATGCATAAATTTGTAAAAAAAAAATGTGGAGAATAGAGAAAGATTTTTGAGTGACAAGGGGTTTAACTGTGCGCCAATGAAAGAAAGACAAAAAGAGGAGTATCAATGCACCTGTGGATCACTTGAACAACTCGGAGATGAGAATTCATGATATTTTCAGTTAGGAAATATCTCAAGGGGATGGAATCATGGAGATATAAAGTTCCCCGTCATTTAGGCTCCAATACCAACTTACATGAGTGCATTAAACAAAAATACAAATACTCACTTACAAGAATGAAAAGCACAAGAGATCAAGTCTGCAAGCACAGAGGTTTACAAAACTATAATATTGTATTAGGTATTATAGAAGTTCAAAATTGGTGGAGAGTGACCTTCTTTGACTAGATATTTCAAGTTGAGTAATCCTTCATATAGTAGTTGTATAAAACCATCACCAAATATATCCTCCTCTAAAATAGTTGTACACAACATTCACCAAAGATATCCTACTCTAAAATAGTTGTACACAACATTCACCAAACATATCCTGATATAAATCCTAACAACCAATTTGTAACTAGAATTCACCAAACATATTCTACTCTAAATCCTAACAACCAATTTGGATAAGCAAGAAACAAATATTTAGCGAGAATCAAGTGCAAAGGCAATACTTTTCAAAAATAAGATAGACATTTTTCACTGGATAGACACATTTTACTCAACTGATAATGGATAGTTTTCCCATCTATAGGAAGTTGGGAAACAAAAAAATCATTGATCTTGGGTGCAATTTATTATGTTGGAACATTTTTTTATGAAAGTAAGGAACCTAAAACTACTAGTTATTTGTCTATCTGATACTATGAAAAATTACCTGAATCCTACACTAACTATGAACTAGATTTAGAAACTAAGACATCATGTTCTTGGATAGGTATCGAAGAACGACCAAGGAACATTTCTAAGAGAAAGTTTGCTTACAAAAATCTCTATCCTATGAATGCTTATCCATCAATAGAATATTTAAAGACCAATTATAGGTATAAACAAATAATGATATCAACCAATGCACTTAGTGTGTAAGGTCCCACATTCTGATCGAATTCCTTTTCAATCAGTTCTCCAAAAATGAACAAAATAAAAGAGAGCTAAATTGGGATACATTCTCCTTTCAACTCTTGGTGTGCTAGTCTACTTGCAAGAAAGTAAGGAGAATGAAAATATTAGTAGAGAGGGGATACATGCAACATTGCGACCTTTCAATTCAATGTCAACAATAAAAAAAATGAGCATTAAATTAATAATAGCATTTAGTTATGGTGGACAAGCAAATTAAATGAGAATGGCTCCATGGTGTTTTAATTGCCTTAAGTGAATTGAAGTTCTTAACTAAGTTTTGTAAGAAGTGAAGAAGAGAACTGAAGTTTGGATTTTTTCAATGCTATATATCCTTAATCGTAATCTTATTTAAGGTTCAAAATTCTTGAGACATCTACCATGTACAACCATTCTTAGGAACCAATACAAACATTGATCCACATGGTTATATACTTGGGAGAATGACATGTTGCTTCAACAATAGTTCCACCTATTTATTGAAATCTTCACTTTCAAACAAATAAGTTTGAAAAGGCTATGGATGTTAAAGTTTTAGTATTTTTCAAAAAATTAACTAACTTGTGCAATAATGCAAATCAAGTACCCAGAAGTAAAAGTACAACAATGACAAAGATCTAAATAATAAAATAAAATACATAATTTTCATCTCTTTCAACTTTAACATTCCCAAAGGTCCCTGTGTTAAAGTTGCATGATTGAAAAAAAATCATAACAACTATAAAGTACATAATAAAGCAATACTTAGCATCGTCATGAACAAAAATACATTAATCTTAACAAAACAAATAAAAGTGAGTTTGATTTGGACCTTCTTTAAACTTGGATATACTTTCAGATCAGATCTTGTCTCTTAGGAGACAAGTCAATCAAAAGATGGAGATAGACACATCTGAGAGAGAGAATCTTATGTAGGATAGAGTTATTCAAGTACTGTAGGAAATGTAGTAGTCAACATAACAAAGAATGGAACCCTCATCAATAGTACTCAATCAAGGAGCAGGCATACACAGGTTGTAAATAAACTACAAACAGTCTGCTTCCCACACTAACATCCCACCACAAAATTGTGGCTCATACTTATGCAAAGGTTGGCTTGTAATAGCAGCCCAGAAACTGCTTGGTCCCAGAACAAGAATTTTCCTGGTCCCAAACCAAGAATCTGCTTGGTCCTAGACCAAAATGTCTTTGTCTAAACCTGTAGTATCTACTTGGTCTTCATGACCAAGAAATTGTCTGGTCCCAGACTAGAATACCCTAGAGACATATAGAGGCCCTAGCCACATGCTAGGTACTTTTCCATGGAATCAACCTGCTTGGTCCCAGTACATGAACCCCAATATATTGTTGGGGGGCCTAGGGTACTTTCTATGGAATTAATTTTCCTAGTTAACTGACCAGGAACACTAGTTAATTAACTAGAGTGTCGTTCTACCTGAGAATAGGTCTCGCATCTACATTATCTTTAACAATGGATATGCTCCATAAAATGCCTAACAAATAAATATTCCTTGATGTTGTCACGTACACTGATCTTATTGATGGTTTCTATAAGGAGGAAAAAAAGAAGAGGATATGAATATCCTCCATGACATGTCGAGAAAAAACATGACTTGATGACATCACTTATAATGGGATTATTGATGGTATTTGTAAGAAAATGAAATGGTAGGATTCCAACAAAATACTTCATGAAATGATAGACAAGGATTAGAATCTGATGCTGACAAATCCCAAAATCGTGAGCACAAATCATAAGGCCATATAGGATCAAGCGCACTAGCTATATCTACAACAAAGTACGAGGATGAGCATTGATATGGCAGATTTATATGTTCATTAAAGGGATTTTGTGTCTATATATCAAAAAGAAAAGGAACGATCTCAAAAAGAGGACAAGTAACTAAAGACCAAAAAACTATTTCATTTCTTAATGACAATTATGATGATGACAATGATGATGGTTATGATGTGGTAAAAAAGTGTTCTCTTCAGTTTCTTTCGCTCCTTAAATTCTATCGTTAATATATATGTGGTTCAAGGAGTGAGAAGTAAAGACATTGAATATAGAAAAGGAGGTCCTTGGTCACTTTTCCATGGTTCTTGTCAAGGTGAGGACCAACTCTTTGGGTTTGGGTTTGCTAAATGTTATGGTAAAGGGGCGATAAGACAAGGCACAAACAATTGGGCCAAACTATCAACCTTACTTCAATTTTTCTGGAAGGTAGCAGAGTTGGGGTTGCAAGAGATGCAAGTATTTGGGGGATCAGCTTTTGTCATTAATTGGATGAGTTGTTCCTCTCATATACATGATATTGAACTTATTTAGTTAGCAAATCAATTAAAGGCAATAAGTAAGTTTTTCCAGCGGGATCACTATCATTATGTCTACTGAGAGAACAATACAGTTGTTGACCGACTCTCAAAACATACTCTAGGAATGCATATTGGATTGATCAGTATAATACAGAGGGGGATAATTGATCTCCTCTTGCACTAATTCCCCTTCATTTTATGTACATTTCTAGATGAGTAGCAGTATTCAATATAGGTAAAGTATGATGCCCTAGAATAATAGGAATATTTAGAAGCTTTGGTTCTCATAGTTTTTCAGTTTTGGGAATTATGCCACTAGCTCTACTTTTTGTTCTTATAAAACCTGAAGATTTCATTTTCTGTTCATGTTTTTTCTTGGGAGATTAATATTTTTTTTAAATATGATTTGGTTCGGCTAAAAAAGTTGGTACACGGAAAATAATGAGTATTCCAGAATGTCACTGCTAAAGAATGGCTGAAGAGGACACCGGATCTCCACAATCACACTGGACGTCTTTGCTAAAAACACCAGAATCTGGTCTTGAAGAAAACAGTGGAAGCACCTCCTTAGGATTCCATGTTAAGAATTATTCATTTTATTTTATTAATTGATTGTTTCATAATTTTAAATTTTAAATTTATAACTAGCACCATCCTCCATGTTTGCTGGAATTTTCCCATATTTCAACCCTTTCGGTGGTGAGCATGGTTACTATAAAGTGTTTTCTTTGTCGAAATGTTGAGCAAAATTTCAGTGGTGAGTGTGGCTACTGTGAAGTGTTTTTTTTTTTTTGGTGAAATGGAGTGAAATTTTTATGTTAATATAAAGACATTAATGTGGTTAAGGTTAAAATTATTTAATAAAAAAAAATTAACATGATATAAAAGGTTTATAAAGTTTTGTATTATTGAGAATATATATTAAAATTTAAAAAATTATAAGAATTAATATAATTTTTATTTTATTTAACTTTAATTAATTTATTCAAATTTGTTACACATTTGGTAATAAAATTTGATAATTAATTAAGTTAAATAGTATATATCTATTTTGTGTTTGTTTTTTTGGGTTGTGTATTTTGGTATTTATATTTCTATATATATATATTTTTATGAGTTGCGTATTGAATTTCCATTTATATACAAATTGTATTTACCAGCATAGATTCACTTTTAAAATGATCAAATTCCTATAAGAAATTAATATTTCAATGTTTTATTATTTGATTAAACTATGTGGTTTTATATTTTTTTTAAAGAAGAATGGATAATATTTTATTTTTTTATAAATTAATTATTTATAATTTATGATTAAATCTTTAGTATTTTAACTATCTAAGTTACAAGTGTTTAAGGTTCTAAATAATAAACAAAATAGCTTTTCTATTGATATATTAATATTAAAATTGGTTTTAATTTATAAACAAAATACTTAAAATACTTTGTATACCAACATGTTTGTTGTTATAATAATCAATATTGATATTTTAGAACTTTGAAAACATAACATATTTTTATATTTGTAGGATGTATATTCCCTAATTGTTTAGTATTTCCTATTGAGCCGCAATCAGAATTTGGCAACTATGATTTCAATATAAAAGAATTGCCTAGTGCAATTGGAGAGTTGAGCAATTTGGAAGTCTTGGAGTTGGGAAGTTGGTTGTTGCACACAGTGTCTCCTTCCCTATATGAATTAAAATATCTTAAGGAATTGGAGCTCATAATATGTGAGCAATTGAAATGTTTGGGTGACTTAAGGAACCTCCAGAAATTGAGGATAGATAAATGCAAGGAATTGAAATGTTTGTCAACATCTATGTTGGCATAGTTGAGTGAGTTGAGTATAGTATGTTTTCTACTCATATTAGGATTACAATTATTCCTAATGTGTTTAATAATTTCAATATTTATGAGCTTCTGTGTCTGGACAAAGGTTGGAGTGTATAAAGTGAAAGGGGAGCATGATCTGTTGACACTTGAAAACTTCATGGTTTTTGTCATGTTTAAGATCTCAAGTCGTGTTAGCTAATGGGTTAAGTCTATAATTATATTTTAAATTTGATTGTATTTATTTACAAAACATGTTTGTTTGCTTTGTCTTAACCAAACTTATTAAGTGTTTGTGATTAGATTTACCTTAACTCTAAACAAGTTACCAGTTGTTGGATTAAGATGTATCTCATTTTATTAGAAGCGGGAAAAATGAGAAACTTTTTTCATCATGGTGTGGGCACCTTTTTTAAAGAACCCTTATAAATCCGCATACCGATATTGTAAGCCAATGGCAGGCACATCAACAGCTCGGTTGTAATCATCCAACCAAAAGTGGTTTTGCCACATACTCTAGGTATTTTTTTGTCAGTGGGTATAACGGCGACACCCTTCAATCAACTGAGTTGAGTATAGTACGTTGTCCATTGATACACGATTGTCGTTTATAAAGGAGGTGATTGGAGAAAGAGAAACAATGAGTAATTTGGATTCTTCCATTGGAAACTGCATACTTCCCGAGCTCCAAGGGTTCACTATTATTCAAACAGAGTTATCATTTGTTGAAGGTGTTTGATGCAACCTTCAATATATTTCTGTGGCATATTGTAATAATGTGTTGGAGGTTGGAACATTGCCAAATATACTCATGCATTTATCATTTACTTATTGTTATAGTTTGAGGAAAATATATAAGATTTATGGTATTGCAAAAATTCAAAAGTGAACATTGGTGGTTGCATAGAATTGGAGAAGTTACATCCTATTGAAACATTGGTATCTTTGAGAGAGTTTAATGCAATTTTCCCTAAGAAGCTGAAGAACATACGAGCAATGGGCTAGGTGACAAATGTTTTATTCATAAATGTTAACCATTTTTCCAAGCTAGAAAAAGTGGAAAGCATCCAACATTGTATGTCATTGAATGTACTTTCTACAAATTACTGTGTGAAGTTGAAGAACATACAAAAACTTACGTTGTTGGAAAAGCTTAGATGGTTTATGTTAGTCATCAAAGAATACAAATATAGAATTTACAAATAGCTGAGATGATTTAATGTTAGTCATCAAAGAATACAAATATAGAATTTAGAAATAATTTATTCCATCCACTAATATTATGAATAAATAAAAACATACCACATTTTTAAATAATATTAAAAACTAATCCCCTTATTTATATGCATTAAATTTGACTTGCTTTGAAATATCAACCTACCTTGTTAAAACTAATAGATTAAAACAATTATAGTAAGATAAAGTGGTTTTTGGAGAAGATAAAATCTCCACACATCCAAACAAATTGCATATGCTTAAAGTAAAGCTTCCATTGCAATATGATACGTAAAGAGGGTAAGGAACACCTGATGCTTAAATATAACTTAAAGTTTTCATAATTTGTGATAAATAAATCTTTTATAACTTATGAAAAGCAAACAGGTTTTATAAATGTGAATTAATTTAATTTAATAAAAATATGTAAAATTGTTTTTATTTAACTTAATTGTTTATATTTCTAAACAAAAAAGGCTTGACATAATGGTTTTGGAACCAACATTTTATAGTGTAATTTTTTATACCTTGAACAATGTATTGTATTTAAAACATTTACATTTACTTTACTTTAAAAGTAAGAATAATTTTATTTGAAAAAGAATACTTTGTAATTTTGATAAATTTTACATTCCTAAATGAAAGAGGTTTGATACAATGTCTTTGGAAACAAGCACTTCAAAATGTGATCTTTTATACCTTGAATTTTAACAATGTATTGTAATTAAAACATTTACATTTACTTTATTTCAAAATTAAAAATATTTTTATTTGGGAAAGAACACTTATAAATATTAAATGGGAGCAAGTAGAGCTCATTCATTCCTCAAACAAAAATATTGGGTTGAAGTGATATCAAAACTAAGAATATTTATATTTAGGAAAGAGCACTTATAAATATTAAATGGGAGCAAGTAGAGCTCATTCATTCCTCAAAAAAAAATATTAGATTGGGTTGAAGTGATATGCAAATCTAATTGTTAGAATAATCAACCCAGAGTTACCTACCTTAGACATTAATTAAATCATTTGTGTCTTATTACCTAGTCTCCTAGATTCCACTCTATGCTAGTTGCCTTCTACATGTCATAAAAGTCAACACTTGCTAAAACTGAGTCATCGAGCGCTTGGGAAACCTCCTGGAAACCATATTTAGCATGTCTGCTTTATTCTAGATCCTCCAAAGCGTATATCTGCTTTTTTCTGAAAAGCTGCATGTTTTATTGAGAATTAAGGCAAAAGGAAAAGCTATACTAGGTGTAGTTGACTTGTTTTTTTCCCACATCATCCTCCATAATTTTCTCCTAATAAAATCATGTATGAGTTGTCTTTCCATCCCTCATTAGCTTCCCTACTTTACTTAGCCAATTCGTGAGAATCTTGGTGGATTTGGAAACTGCTTAATGCACCTATGGGGGATTTGACTAGATTTAGTAAGCCTACTTTTTGACCTTTTCGAATGGAATCCTTATGCATTCGAATATATCATGTAATTATATATTGTAGAAGCCTTTTACTTCACAAGTTTGGCTATTGTACACTTATTCAATGCATATTAGTGTTATGCTCCAATTTCAGTCTCCTTTGATGTTAATTTTGCATGTTTGATTAGCAATTTTGTGAGTGTAATTGTTCTATCTCATGGGTTCAATTTCCACATGGTATCAAAGCCTTTTTAGATCGATTTATCTCCTTCCATATTGCTATTGTAGGTTCGACATATTGACTGGGAGCATATTCTGTTGACTGAAGGGCACAGTTTCTGAGCTATGGACCAATCTCAGAAGATCATCTTGACTCCATTCAATTTCTTTGAGTGGAAAGCTGAGATGGAGATATTGTTGAGAGAGAAAGGTCTCTACAGGGTTACTATGGAAACTGAGGCAGAGCCCAATGTAGCTGCAGAGAAAATCAAATGGCACAACAGGAGGGATGAGGCCTATGGTCTTTTGTGTCTAAGCATTTCAAGAGACCTCCTCTTCCATGTTGATGGATTGACATCACCTAATGAAGTGTGGGAGAAGCTTGTAGATCTTTTCGGTAAGAAAGATGAGATGAGAGGACATCAAATCGAGAATGATTTGATCTCCTTGAGTCCCAGCAGCTTCGAATCCTTGCAACTCTATTTTTCCAAGTTCAAAGCCCTTGTTTTGCAGCTAAAATAGTGTGGGATTGAAAAGAAGGAATAGCAACTAGTTTTGGCCATACTCTTGAAGCTTTGCCTTGACTATTCAGTTTTTTTTTCGACCTTCCATGCCACCAAGTTGACAGGTCGAGCCTGGAATATGCCTAAGCTTGCAGAGTTCATGGAATCCCTCACACAGGAACAGGATAAGTTGGTGATGATGGGCACCATCAAACCTTCCAAATACCAAGATTTGGTTGCTGGAGATTCAAGGGTGGATTCAAAAATCAAGAAAAAAGCTAAAAATCCACCTGAGCAAAAGAGAGACAAGAACAAGTCTCAAGAGGAGACCCAAGTCTCCAAGAAGAACTTCCAAAAGAAGAAGAACAAAGGAGAAATGAGCAAGTGCACTTAATGCAGTAAGGGCTATCATCCTGAGAGCTCTTGTATGAAGAAGCAAATTGACATGTTGACCCAACTCCTAGAAAATATTAACATCTCCCTTCCTGATTGCTCAAAGAAGAGGGAAGGAGGATCAAATTCAGAAGACGGAGAGAGAGTACATGCTTTAGTTGCTGGCACATCAAGCTCACCTAGCTTCATCATAGACTCTGGAGCTTCAAGACATATGGTTTCAACAAAAGAGGCATTCTCCTCTCTTGAAATGTCAAATGGTCCACCAATAGTTTTGGGAGATGACTCTCTCACTAACAATTTGGGGAAAGGAAGGATTGATCTTGACCATGGTAAGTTCAATAATGTGTTGTATGTTCCAGGTCTTGCCTCTAATCTCTTGTCAGTGTATCAGATGACTCACGTTGGGTCTCCAAAGAAGGTCATCTTCTCCCCTGGTGATGTTGAAATCACTGAGATTTTGAATGGTAAAGTCATAGCAAAAGGTGTTGTTGATCACACTTCGAAGGTATACATGTTTTCCCACTTTCTACCCTACTCAAACCCCTCTACTCTTTTGATTCATGCTAATGAGGCAAGCAAGATTTAGCATGAAATATTTGACCATATTAACTACAAGTATCTTTCTGATTTGAGTGAAAAATATATGTTCATAGGGTTACCAAAGATCAAGTTTTCCAATGGAGTCTGTCAAGGTTGTATCCTAGGAAAACACCCAAAGCACAAATTTGAGAGAGCTAGTCATGAGAGAACCAATGCAATGACATTGCTGGTCCATTTCCTCATATGTCCATGATTCAAGCCAAATATGCACTGAACTTCATAGATGACTTTTCTAGGTATTGTTGGGTTTACTTCCTGAAGCATAAGTCTAAATTTTTTGACCTCTTCAAACTCTTTAAAGCCTTGGTTGAAAACCAGTCTGGGAGGAAACTCAAGATCTTCAGATCTGAAAATGGTGGTGATTATGTCAAGTATAATTTCATTTGATATTGTAAAGATGAAGGTATTCAAATGCATCATTCGATCCCTTACACACCATAGCAAAATGGTGTTGCTGGGAGAAAGAACAGGTCACTGAAGGAGATGGCAACCTGCATGATGGAGGCTAAGACTTTGCCACCAAAGTTTTGAGCTAAGGCTATAAACTGTGCATCCTACATCCAGAATAGGGTGCCTCATAAGCATCTTGATGGTATGACTCCTTTCCAAGCTTGGAGTGGGCACAATCCAGATGTGACCCATTTCAGGATTTTTGGCTCAAAGGCTTGGGCTAGAATTCCAACTGAAAAGACAAAGGATTTGCAGCCCCAAAGCCAAGAGTGTCTATTTTTTGGGTATTCTGAAGATTCAAAAGGGTACAAGCTGATCAAATTGAGCACTAACAAATATTTCATTGAAAATTTCCAAGAAGAGCCTTTAGTAGCAATTGAAGTTGGAGAGTCTTCTTCACCACTAGATCCATTGATTGTAAGTGGAGAGACTAATGAGTTTGATGATTATGATATGTCTGATAATGATGATTTGATTGTAGATCTTGATAGTCCTACAAGACCAAAATTGGCAGCAAATACCATTCATGCAGCTGGGGAACTAGCTGGAAATCCTAGTGACACTAGGAAGACTAGATCTCAATTTGAGAGTGCCCTTTGTATGGAAGATCCTTTATTTGCTGAGTGGTGCTATATGATAGTTGAATCAGATCCATAGACATATGAATATGTAGCACATGATCCAAGATGGAAAACAGCCATGAAAGAAGAATTCAGCTCACTCCAGAAGAACAACACTTGGGAACTGGTTGATCTTCCCCCGGGGAGGAAGCTAGTTCAATGTAAGTGAGTTTTCAAGACTAAGTTTTCTGCTGATGGTTCACATTTGAAATATAAGGTGAGAATGGTAGACAAGGGCTACTCACAAGTACATGGTATTGACTACAATGAAACCTTTGCACCAGTGGCAAAGATGGACTCCATAAGGCTAGCTTTAGCCATTGCAGCTTTGAAGCAATGGGAGGTACATCACATGGATGTGAAGTGTGCTTTCCTAAATGGATATATCACTGAATAAATTTACATGCAGCAACCTGTAGGGTTTTTTTTGAATCCATCTTTATTGTGCAGGTTAAAGAAATCATTGTATGGGCTCAAGCAATCCCCCAGGGCTTGGTATGCCAAGATTGATGGCTTTCTGCTGTCATTGAGTTTTGTCTGATGAAAGTCTGATCCTAATGTTTATTTGAATCTGATTCATGGTTCTTTGATGATTATTTTCTTGTATGTGGATGACCTTCTGATTACAAGAAGTTCAAAGAAAGAGATTTCCTCCTTGAAGGATGCAATGAACCATGCATTTTCTATGACAGATTTGGGATTGTTGAGCCAATTCTTGTGTCTCGAAATTGGTCAATCCCAACATGGAACCAAAGACATCAGTCCAATTATGCCTTATATTTCCTGAACAAGTTCAACATGAAATATTGCAAGCCAAGCAAAACTCCCTTCCTTTTAGGAGTTAAGCTTGAAGAAGTAGGTTCTTCTCCTATGGTAAATAATACACTGTATAGGCAGTTGATTGGGTGTTTGCTTTATCTTACACACACTCAACCTGATCTATATTATGCAGTTAGTGTGGGTTCAATATACATGGATCAACCTCATGAGATCCACTGGAGGGCAGCCAAAAGGATCCTTAACTTTGTTCAAGGTACAAGAACTCATGGGATCTTCTATAAAGCAAAATCTGATCTTGATTTGATCGAGTTTAATAACAGTGATTAGGCAGGTGAAAACAGAGATCGAAATTCAACATCAGGATATGTGTTCATGATTGCAGAAGGACCAATCAGCTGGTCAAGCAAGAATCAGAGTGCCATAGCACTCTCATCTATAGAAGCAGAGTATAGAGGAGTTGTAAATGTAGCAACTCAATGTTTGTGGTTGCAGGGAATACTTGGAGAATGTGGCTTTGAATCATAGTTTTCAACTATTATCTATTGTGATAATCAGAGCACCATTTGAATCTGCAATGATCCAGTTCAGAGACAGTGAACCAAACACATTGAGATCCATATGCACTACATTAGACAGCTTGTGCATGATGGCACCATTCATCTACTCTTCTGTGCATCTTCAAAACAAGTAGCAAACATCTTCACCAAAGTTTTTTGTGAGAATACATTCAGCAATCTCAAATCACTGTTGGGGATTGCTAATCATGCTGTGAATCATGATTGATGACAAGATTTTCAAATTTTGTTTTACTGTCCATGTTTAAGGGAGGATTTTCCCACTGGGTTTTTGCCTCTTTCATTGGTTGAATGGACAAGTAGTATGTAAAGGGTGACTAAGCCTCGTTACTAGGCCCTATATTTTTCTGATATTTACTCATAAATTCAGGCTTAAGGGGGGGTGTTAGAATAATCAACCCATAGTTACCTACCTTAGACATTAATTAAATCATTTTTGTCTTATTACCTAGTCTCCTAGATTCCACTCTATGCTAGTTGCCTTCTACATGTCATAGAAGTCAACACTTGCTAAAACTGAGTCATGGAGCACTTGGGAAACCTCCTGGAAACCATATTTAGGATCTCTTCTTTATTCTAGATCCTCCAAAGTGCATATTTGCTTTTTCTGAAAAGCTGCTTGTTTTATTGAGAATTAAGGCAAAAGGAAAAGCTAGACTAGGTGTAGTTGACTTGTTTTTTGCCCACATCATCCTCCATAATTTTCTCCTAGTAAAAGCATGTATGAGTTGTCTTTCCATCCCTCATTATCTTTCCTACTTTACTTATCCAATTCGTGAGCATCTTGGTGGATTTGGAAACTACTTTATGCACCTATGGGGGATTTGACTAGATTTAGTAAGCCTACTTTTTGACCTTTTCGAATGGCATCCTTATGCATTTGAATCTCTTATGTAATTATATATTTCAGCAGCCTATTAATTCACAAGGTTGGATATTGTACACTTATTCAATAAAGATTAGTGTTATGCTCCAATTTCAGTCTCCTTTGATGATAATTTTGCATGTTTGATTAGCAATTTTGTGAGCGTAATTGTTCTATCTCTTGGGTTCAATTTCCACACTAATGAGTATTTATAATATTTTAAGATGTTATTTGTGGTATTTTTATTAAAATAAGTTTTTTTATTAGTTATATATATATATATATATAACTAGTCAATTCAAACAAATTTGTTTTCAATTTTTTTATTTAATTTCAATATACTTGTTAATATGACATCATATTCAAGAATTTATGAACATCTTGGAAAAAACATTGTTACGTTTTCCATTATCTTTTTTTATGACTCTTCCACTCGTTTTTACTTACAAAATATGTTGGTCATCTACTCTATGCAGCTTTTAGAATGACACTAACCGCTAATTTAAATTGTGATGTACATTTCCTTCAATATTTTTAGTACTTAATAAAATAAGATGTACTGCATACAATGAGTTAATATGTTTCTATAGTGCTCAATATTTAGCATTTTCTTTTCTATTTTCTATAATGCTTAGTGATGTTTACATCTACTTTACTTGCCTATTTTTTTTCCTTTCAAAGTTCTTTATACATGTAGCTAGAGGAAGATTCTACTTATTCTACTTACCGCTTTTTTTTCCAACTAGAAAACAAAAATCACTTACCAGAATCCCATCAATAACCCCATTGCAATAAGTGAAAAGTCGAAGTATCTCTGCATTGACATTAAGGTCTAGAATAAGATGATATTGTTTATATATTTTAGAGGAGGAACATATATAAAGATATGACATTACACACTTACCAATTAACAAGGAATCATTAAACCTCTCAATCAAAATAAAATTTAACATATTCATAAGGTGGATGGTTTAGAGGAAAAAGAGGAGATTTTTCTAGGATCAAAATTTCCACATAAGATGGCTAAGCAAAGGGGATCAAAATACAAAGTTATTTTTCCAAACAACCATGAAAAATTAGAATTGTAATAGAACTCCCTTTTTTTAAAGAAAATTTTCAGAATAAAATCAAGAAGTTGCAAATGAATTAACATCATACTTCATAAAAACTTCAATTCAAACATCATTAGACCACTCAAAGGAAACCATGCAACAAGCTCTTCATGACATTCTTTTACTACTATTTTCACTTCATCACATCTACTTGATTTCCCAATTTTTTTTCCTTCGATGTACCATTGCACCTTTTTTGGGGGAAATTGCTAGTTTATGTTTATAAATAGACTTATGTGGAATGCATGGCCCTGTCGCACAACATGAAACAAGCAAGGTGTAAGTAGGCCCTCGCCTATTTCTTCGAACATATGGAAGAGTAGATTGGAAACATAAATCATTTTTTCTCTTTCTTTATGCATGCCTCCCTTTTCGTCTCTCAATCAATGATTCACAATATTATTTAGAATTAAAATTGCAAGGTACAAGATGCCAAATATTCTTTATTATAGGGTAATTTTATTTCCTCGAGGACTTAAACATAGGCCTCTCAACCCCATAAAAATATGATATGGACCAATGCCTTGGTATTGGACCATGGTGGGGTAAATATATTGTTGCAATTACGACCATATGTAGGGATAAATAATAAATAGTGTATTTTTCAATCAATTTAAAAAAAATATGATGTTATAATGGACCTTTTCCATCAACATTAAAAAACAATGTCAAATTTTTCACCTAACTATGGTAGTGATTAGAGACATCTTGAATATGCCTAGATCCATTTGTTACCACTAAGAAACTATTAACCAAGTGGTCATTTTTTTATAAAAGGAATTCTTAGTTCCATTAAGTTAACTAAAAATAGAATCTTAATTGAAGAAAATTGTGACATTACATTTAAGAAACCCACAATACCTAACATTTTTGTTTCAAGACCAAGAGACGGAGAGAGAGAGGGCTCAAGTAAATGTTTACTTGAATCATGAAATAATAGAAAAAGTCTACAGAGTTTGTCTTCAACATATTCCACTGCAATATTAAAAGTGGCAAGGAGAAATAAGAATGTGAGAGCTATGAATTATTTGTCATTGCCAACACCATCATGATTTTCCAACATAGTCATTACACGAAAAGACGAAACATTTTTTTTGTTCCTTCCATTACAACAAATTGTCCCTTTGCTAGTGATTTTTCTTCATGATAGTCCTTCAAAAACCACCTCCAAACATTTTATATTAACTTATATTAAAAATATCCCCAAAAGTATCACTAGTGATTACACCTTTTATTAGAACTCCCCAAAGAGTTAGTGAAAAATTCCTTTTAGTGACGACTGTGTACAAACCGCCTTTTCATCTCCAAGTTTAGGAATGTGTGGGGTGGATTTAAACACCACCTCAAACTCTATAATTTCAAGAACTTACAGGGTATTTTTACCACAATCATTGTTAACTTAACTTTTGGAAGTGCTTTGATGAAAAAACAACCCCAAATATTCTCAAATTATTTAAAATCACGGTTTCTATAAAATAGACAACATGGTTAAGTTGGTGTAGAACCATGAGAAGGTCATATGGAACCTTGCGTGTTTCTATAGAGCCAAACACAATGAAAATGAAACATGGTTCCACTCATTTTGACATGTGGCTAAGAAACAATGAAAAGAGGTAGCATATGTATGGGGAAATGGTGTACTTAAAGTCCCATAGATTCTAGCACCAACCAGCAAGATTCATAATTTTAAGTTTCCCAATGTTAATATTAAAATTAACTATTAGGCTTCAAAAATTATTCTTATGACTTAAACAAACTCAAGAACCAAGGCTAGTCCTGCACATCCCCAATGGATAAAACATGTTCCATATTTCTAGTTAGTTTCTAAACGGAAACTGCAATAGCTCAATTTTGTCTACGCATTGGATTGCGCTTCAGGGGAAAATGATGAAATTTCTTCTAGTTCTAACTAATATTTGAAAGATGCAGTCCTTAAATATTTCTATAGTGATTTCCCATACCAATTTCAGCCAACTATGTTGGTGAAGGTTTTGCCAAAGTTTTTCTACACTAATAAAGTTATGGATAATTAAAATAATTCTTGGAATTGTTCTTTGGAAAAATGTAAGTCATTGAAATATCACTTTTAGGTTTCTTGGATTAATCTTTAAAATGCTCTTATTTATCTTAATATATGTTATACTTGTAGTTATTGGTTGTAAATCTAAGTATGTAGTATAAAACCTAGCCATTTCTTTTCAAAGTAGGTGTAGTAAAATGCATGCCACATTTCATACAAATTAATTTTTCTGAAAGTAAGATTATATACATGAATTTAGATACATTTTTGACAAAAACATCTCTCATATTTTTGGAATTCAATATATGGTGTCTGCATTAAACATGCAAAGTTGGCAATTTTAGTATTTTTACATAAAATTGCCTAGCTTAGGAAAATGCACACGCAAGCTTCATATTTGGGTCATTTTTAGTGATTCCAGTTGGAATGATGTACTTCCTTATTTCATATCATTATGATTTATTATATTTTAATTTTGAGTCTAAAATTATCATAGTCTGCAAAATTTTCAAAGTTGCCTAGATTTTTTAAAATGCGTGCATATGTGTGGTTTTAGTTGGAGAAGATCTATGTATTCATACTCTACCCTTATACACTTCCATTTTTTATTTTGTATCAAAAAAGTGGTTTTTGATCAATAATACTTTTAGTTATTCGTTGAAAAGTTAATTATGGAATATAAAACGAAGTCAAAATACTACAAAGTTAGGTGTAGCCTAAAATGCAAATTAGGTTTCGTATAGGTGAAATTTTATGAAAGTAATATTATATACTTGAAAGTATATATATTTTTGACAAAAAAATATCTCATGTATCTGTAATTTAATGTATAGTGTCTACATTTAACCTACAAAATTGACAGTTCCAATATTCTTACATAAAATTGCATGGGTTAGAAAAATGCACGCACATGCTACATCTGTGAGTTATTTTCAATGATTCCAGTTGGAAAAGACATATACATATCATGACATATGAATTTTAATATACTTGTGCACAATTTATAAGTATCATTGTCACATTTGAAATTAATGGCTAAAACCTTAAGTTATGTAAAAATAGAGTGTAAATTTGTAAAAATGAGATTAGAAAAATACACACCATGATATTTATAGAGGTAATAGCACTAAGAGTAGCAAGTTTCTTGTTTGATTTATGGTTATATTGAGAGGTGGGGTGAATCAATATAACACACTTTTTGTCACTTTAAACATTCTCAATCAATTCATAACAATAAACACTAGTAGGCTCAAATAATAGAACACTAGATGTAACATGGAAACCCAAGTGGGAGAAAGCCACAATGATTTTTATCTTTATGAATAATGAGTAACCACTAACCTACTATTGAAATAATTATAGGCACCAACCTATTACTACAAGGTTTGAAAATAACTTGTTGGAGACACCAATCTCCTTAGTCGAGCACCAACTTGTTGTTGCAATGTTTGCAAGCACCAACTTGTTCAAGACACCGATCCCTTTGGTTGAGGACCAACTCAACAAATATTGTGTAAGCACCCACCTAATTTATGTGTATAAGCTATTCTTCAAACCCGGTAACCTTCTTGGTTCCCTATAACATGACCTACGTGTCTATCATTGGATTCAATACTATGTTGTTGCTTACTTCAATTCTTTCTTCTGCACCACCTTGCATGCTGCACACTGCACTCTGCAAAACACTTATGAGCATTGTGCACTAATTTTACTTTTGTGGTACAAAACAATTATTACTCTTCTACACCAATGTACCTTCGTGTGTTGTGAAGTAAATTTAACGTATGTGCACTAATGTGTCTTCCTATGTTGTATTATTGCACTCTGCTCTGTGCAAGCCTTACTGCCACACTCTGATATATTGCATTATGCTATGTGAAAGGAAATATTCATTATTGTCACACTCTACTTTGTGCAAAACAATATTTACTATTGTCACACTTTGATCTATCACACTTTACTCTGTGCAAGGAAATCTTCACTACTACATAATCTTCAACTTCTGCGTCGCTCTCAACTTTTTCACCTCATCAAAAAAACCTGCAAGAAAAAAAACCCTTCAACTTCACAAGGTGTGCCTCTTCTTCCTTAAATAACCTTAGAAACCTTTAAGAGAAACTTTCAAAACAATATCATCAATAATATCTTCAAAAATCCAAAAAACATCTTCAAATTCTAAAAGCCTTCCTCTTCCACAAGTGCACACATTTTTCAAAGCTCCATAAATGATTAAATGAATAATCAAATAATGGATTTGTCCACTTATTTATAATGTTCTTAAATCACTTTTTGTACCGACATAACATTGTTCAATATCTTGGTAGGGATGACCTAACATTCTTGATGGGTTGATTTTACAAATTCTTCCATGCCACCTCATTCCTATGGAATTAGAGGGACTTCCATATACCATTGGAAATATCTCATAATAATATGTCCAACCATGTAACCTATACTCCCATTTGATCTATGTATCTAGAGAAAAAAAAACTTCAAAGATAGTGTATCAAAATTAGGAATCCAAAAACAATATTTCCAACAATCTTCATCTTGCAATCTCTATCTGTAGTCTCCCCCTATCTTTGACATTAGTGACAACATTATTTCCTTGCCTTTGACATAAATGACAACAATATTTTCAAAATTTATCTATAACCCAATATGGGGGGTATGTTGTCATGTAGTGTAAGGTAACGTTATATAACATTACAAAAAATAAAAAAGTAATTAAAAAATTCACGTCGACTCATAAAATAAAAGATTAAAACAAATGAAAAGTAATTAAAAAATAAATGTTGGCTCATAAAAAAATAAAAATAAAAACTAGCATAGATCCGTCTTAAACATAGATATATCAAGCACTGAAAGGCATAAATTTTTGAGGTGTAAATTTTTTCTGGACGTATAAAAAAACTAAGATAAAAAAATTACACCTCAAGAAATAGGATCCTTCTCGGTGCTTCATAGATCTGGGTTTATTATGGATCTATGCTAGTTTATTGAAGATAAGACCATTTACCTGGAGATATATCATTGTTACAAAAACTTCCTTCATAATTCTGAAATTATTTTTAATTTTTTTGCAATAAATTTTATATGCAATTTTTATGTTTTGAACTTAAATTGACTAGTTCAATAAAGTGCATTCCCGACCTTCATTTTTAAATATTTTTAAGTGATCTCAGTTGGATATGGTGTTTTTTATTATTATACACCTTCATGTACTTTTATTTTTTCAATTTGGGTTAAAAATTTCATGTTGTGCAAAAACACTACAAAGCTTCCTTATAAATGTGAAATATGCATTTAGTTCAATAAAATGTGTAACGATTGTGAGTTTCATGCTTGGGAATTTAGGTCAATATAGTCGATGCTTCTACCTGAGGGTTCTGTGTGTGGTTAAGTCGGTATAGTTGGTATATGTTTCCCCATATTTTAACAATTGACAATTAAAACATTAATTTGACTTACTTGAGCATTTTATTTACTTTTTATCTCTTAACGTTAGCTAGAATAATTAAGATTTATATTAAGATAACATTAAATGTCCATACATGTGTATGGAACATGACTTTAATCATTTTGAATTGTTAATGAGGATGAATATGTGATTTCATTTGATTATACATATTGGATGAGGAAAGTGGTATCTAGATATCAATTTAATTTATATACTAAATGTGGAAGAAAAGTAATGTGGAGCAAAAGAGCATACAAAAATAGAACGTTCATGGTTATTTAATTATCAGTTTATGAAATATCTTATCACTTGAAATAGTTAGCTTTATTTATCATCGTGAGACACATGTAGTTATTGAGCTTACATACAAATGGATTGAGTATGAGATATTTGAGTTCCTATTCCAAGGCTAACTTGGATGCAATAGACATTATGGACATAATTATATACTATATGTTGTACTTATGATGAAAATTACACTTTAAAACAGTAATATGATTTGGGAGTCAATGTGGTTTTGACGATATGCATAACTTTCCCAGAGTGGTTATTCAATGACCCGGATCTTTGAACAAGGGATGCTTAATGTGGTTGGGACTTGATTTAAGGGTGTTGAACCTAATTCTTTAAGGAGGGGTGAAGGTATTTTCCACTGTGTATCCTTCAAAACCCGGATTTTTGGGAGGGAAGTGGTGGTCGTACTCCCCTAGATGTCTGATGATGATTTTTAGTTGCTTGTTAGGGAAGTTAGGTTTATAGTCTGCAATTCTGCTTGAGGGTTTTATCTATGATTATGTCAGTGTAGCCAATGGCACAATATATTCTAGCAAATGAAGGATAGGATGGAAGAAAAAGTAGGTTAGGGAATCTGAATGATTCTATGTTAATTGTGGATTCTATTATTGAGATCTTGCCAAAGATGCAATACCTGAAACAAAGAAATAACCTTCCTCAAAGCACCTTCAATTGTTATAAAAAATGAGACATGAACATATATATTGACTGCAACTTAAATATAAATCACAACCTAGATCGTTGCTCATAAACACTTGAAACATGCATTTCAATAGATATGAAAGGAAAATACTTTCTTTATTCATGAAGTTTTTGAAACAAATACATATACCTCAGCCTGATCAGGATTCCTTGAAACCTGGATCTAATCCCTCTTGCTTCTCTTCTCCAAAAGAAATCTTCCAGCATAAATTTGCTTCCAAAAGGTCCCCTTCTCCTCTAGCCCCTCTCCTCTTTTTATAGTTCATAATTAGGAGGAGGAGCTACGAGGTTGGGGTGTTTAGGGGAGTTGGGGTAGTTTACAAATCGACCCCAATTGCCTGGTGATTAGTTTAATTTTTATTTTTACCAATTTTTTAATGGAATACGCAGGTTACAATAAGGCAACTTGTGTATGGTACTATGCGGGTTTCCTTGAGGAAACTAGTGTGTTAAACTTTTGAGATCCATACGCAGGTTTTATGTGTGCAGCTCGTGTATTATATGTAGGTTATAAGGAGTAAAGTCGTGTATTCAATCCAAACTCATAATCCAAATGTGTTTATATTGGAGCAAACATTGTGTATTTAGGGTCCATATCTCTTATAATGTTAAGGCTCTTCTATCCATTAAGTCCTTATGTGTGACAACAGGTTTTTTGTCATCACTCGGATGGAGAAATTCCATTTCAAGGTATAATAGATGCCCCCTAATGTGTGAGGTTAGAGGGTAAGGATGGATGAAACACATTACAAAATTTATCTCAGAGGATTTAGGATCCAAGTTGCAAAGAAGTACCTCAAATATACAAATAAAGGTCACTTTTACAAAATCATCACTGAAGATGCCATGTTCAATAATGTGGAACACTAACTCCTTTACAAGATACATATACATCATATAGTATGGGCTACAAGGCCACGCATGATTTACAAAGTGTATCATAGCCACATGAGTACAATGAAAGATATTCAATGGTTGGAGTTGTGTCACAAAGTATGGCATGATCTTGCACAACCGAGATTTTATGAGATAAAAACCCAAGGTCTTCATCCAAATCTATATAACCAAGTACAAATCCTAACCATGTGAATACAGTAGTTCAAGTCCAACATGGAGGATACCATTGGAATATTAATTAAAGAGTTGTATTTATAACCAATGCAAAGGAGACCACCAAGATGGAAAGTGGATACTGAGGTACTATCCCAAAACTCTAGGTCGTCATCATTAGTGAGTGTTCCTAGGAACTTGTTTTTTAGGAGGAAGGAACTGAGGAATCCTTCAACAGGTCACATGAGTAAGCTGGTAGATTGGATAAGGTAAGACAGACATAGATCAATCTCAGAGATGAGCATAACAAGGATCAAGGTAAACATATGGAGGTTAAGGATCCTTGAATAGTGAGAATGACACAAGAGTGACTCAAGGAAGCTTTAGACTCAAGAGGAATAGTTGGACACAAATGTCATGTAGGATACATTAATAGATTCCTATACTTGGATAAGGTGATCAAATGGAGGAGTAGTAACTTGGAGTACAGGTTGAACTGAGACTTGACTATTGGGAGACCAAAAAATGGTTCTTTTTTTAAGGATGACTGTGAACTTGATGCGAAAAAACTTATAATGTAAAGAGATTATTTCCTTTCTTCCTTTCTTGTTAAGGTTTAAAGTCCAAGAAAGCAAACTTGAGACCTTCTTCATTTTTTAACAAGATTGAAGAAGAGAGAGAATATTGTTTAATATAGCACTGATTTGTGGATTTTATGATCCCGAATTAGTGGATTGTCGTCGCTGTTTTCATTATTTGAGAGTTTGAAAACTCCAAAGAAGACTCTAGATGGTTTATTTTTCATAAAGTTAGTCTCATGAAAAAGTATAAAACAATCCAGAGGAGAATTCTCTTAGCTTCCAAGGAACTAAGGTATGCATTTTTCGTATTTAGTCTAAAAGGTCTCAAAAAAGCGTCAACTATCACCAAACCGATGCTCCTTCGAGAGAAAGCATATAGCCTTAGTTTAACGAGTCTGAAGGAATCCAAAATCACTCGGGATGTTCCATTTATTTACGAGTATGGGGAAACCAGTAGTAAACTCGATGAGCATGACAATGACATAAATAATGCTCGAAATCTTTTTCATAGTTTAAACTAGAGCATGAAAAAGAAAAATGGATCTCAAATAGGTCCCTTTTTCATAAATTTATTCCTCCATACCCGAAAAAAGAGATAAACCTATACCTCGAAATACTCTTATAGCCCCAGTGAACTAGACTATTCATTTTTCGTAATTAATCCACATGGTATGGAAAAGGGTTAAACTTATACCAATGTGGATAATCTTTAATTTCCTTGAAAGAGTCTAAAAGAACAAGTAACTCATAAATCTAGTCATTTTAAGGAGTCAGACTAGGGATTGAAGATAACTCTATATGACGTGAGCTTTATAACATGGAATGGTTGCCAAAAAGGTAGAGTATAAGGCTCATTTTTCACATGTAAAATGACTAAGAAGGTTCCTGGGACCTAGAAACATGAATCATGGGTATCACAATCAAAAGAAGTATTCTAACTAGGGTAACCTATGTTAGGTAAGCTCTAATCCATGGAAGAAAAACGATGTTTGAAGGATAATAGGAGGATGCAAATCACATTCCATGGATAAAAAGGAATCATGTGGTTCGAAGCAGGATAATATATAAGTGCAATATGCAATGTGACCAAATCCTACCCTATATGTCGAGGTACCACATTCAATTTTTATCCATGACCCGAAAAATCTAGGAAAAATTAATACAACACTAGTCATAATATTTTGAATTAACCAAAAACTCTTCAAAAGTGGGTAAAAATTTAGAAATGTTTACCATAAATAGTGATTTTGGGTTAAAAACTATGTAGCACCCTGGTTTTGACCTCATTTGCATTAAATGTATATGATGTAAATATTATATGGAATCATGACAAGGAGCTCAAGGCCAAGGCCCTGTCATTGATTAATGTTTGGTGCATAGGCGATCGGGGTTGATGCCTATGGTTCATGTGATAAGTCAAGCACATTTGTAAACATCATGTAAATATGTAAATTAATGAAAAACCCACATCTAGCTATGTCAATGCAACGAATAATGAGATGTGGGCATGATTTTCTTAAGGATAAGGGGGAGGGAATGTCTAAACTGAATCCATTTGGGGAAAATCCATGTGTCAGGAGGAGAACCCATCAGAACTGTCAACTACCATTGTTTTCTTTCTTCCCAACAATTTATTTCTGCCATAAATTGGTTGAGGTAGTTATTGCATGGGAGGGGAAGAGTATGGGAAAATTCGAATTGGGAAAAGCACCCATTTTTTAATATCATGTTTTGACTGCATGGGCAAGAAAACAACCAGAACCGTATGCCATTTTATCCTCATGCGTTCATGTTTTTGTTTACTCTCACATTTTGGGGGAGCTGCGAGATGTCTTTCTCATCCATTCTACATTTGCAGGGAAGCTCTTAGAAAGTTGAATTCTTCTGGTGTGTTATCCTTCGCGTTTCTACAAGTATTTTTCCCTCGCGAGCCTGTGGTTGTTGTGTTGCAGTGTTATTATGAACCGCAGAGTGTTATGAGACCCTGTTACTTGTGTGTATCAGAGTGAAGCATGTATTGTTGAGTCTCCCTATGGTTGTTTTGTTGTGCACCCTAGTTTGGGTCTGAACTATATACAAGACTTAGTACTGGGAGAGACGTAGAATGTGTTTGATAGACCTAGTGTGGAACCTCACAATAAGACAAGAGTGGCTAGTGAACATGCTATGCACATCCTAAAGAGAACTGGAAGGGAAGGTGTAGCCTGAGGGACTATGGAGCAGAGAAGGGGACACTTCCTTGTTTTGGGTGTGTATGTAGTGGGGATACCAAGCCAAATAGGTCTTATGAATATGTTCTTAGCTATGTATATGATCTCACTAGCTTATCAGTTCTTCCTGCCCATTTCCTTAGAAGCCTAATAAACCCAACTTGAAGGATGGCTTGACTGATGGCCTGATAAACCCATATGTTGTCTTGGTTGTGTCTTGTTGCGTTTGGCCTTGTGAGTAACCTTTGGCTGGACAGTCTGATAAACCCAAATTTGAATGTTGGCTTGGCTGAATAGATTGATAAACCCAGTAGTGACATGGCTTGACTACATGTAGTTTGATAAACCCATATGTTGGCTTGACTGTGAATAGTATGTGAAACCCAACTGTTAGATGGCTTGGATAAATAGCCTAAGAAACCCAGCAGTGAGATGGCTTGGCTGAGTATCCTGTGAAACCCATCTGTTTGGCTTGTTTTTTTTCTTGGAGCCTAATAAACCCAACTGTGTTGGCTTGGATAATTTTTGTTGCATCCTTGGCTATGTATGAGTCTGTTAGTGTTCCCTTATTTTTTGTGGAAATCATGCCTAGCTCTAGGGTGGCAGTGGTGCTGAGAGATTGATGAGCACACTGGCCTATGGTTGGGTGGAACATTGCAGCGACTTAGCTGGTTACAGGACAAGTTCTTTTCAATATAAGTATCTCTGTGTTAATCTCTACATTTGTAATTGCTTGATGGAAATATGATGAACATGTTTAAATGTGTTGAATTGATGAATTGTTTTGTTCCATAACTGCAATTGTAGGATTCTATGTATATTTCCTTCAATGTATTTTAAACTAAGTTTCAGGGTTAGGTTGTCATATTGATGATGGCCAAAATGCTAAATCTGCTCAAGACTTCGATTAACAGGTTGAATTTCCCAGCATAAACCTTCTTCCGCAATGGTCCACTCCGCAGGTGCGATGCGGAATGCGAAAGACGTCTTTTGGCAGAATTCGGCTCTCCACAGAACTCTTTCTGTAATTCTCCTTCCGTAATTTGTGGGATGCAGGATGCAGAAATGTATTTTGGTGAATTTGGTTTTCCGCAGTTTTCATTCCACAACGCTCCTTTCCGCAACTTGCGGGATGCAGAATGCGGCTTCACATATTTCTATTTTCTCAAATTACTTTCTGCAACGGTCATTTCCACATGCGGGATGTGAGATGTGGTATCGTGGTTTCCCTATTTCCCAATTCCGCAACTCAAGCCTTTCTCACCTTTGATTTCTACGGGTTGATTCTCAGCCACTTATTTGTTCCCGGATATAGAACAGTTTGTGATCATTGATTTCCATCGTGATTTCTCCCTGTCATCTGATATTATCTGATATCTTTCCTTGTGGATCGTCGAACTAATCAATGGAATAGGGGAGGGAGCATGACCATGTTGGAAATGTTGAGAAGTGTTTCACAGCCATGCCCTATGTTTCAATAGACAGCAAAGGTTCTTGATGAAATTTTTAACTCTGCATAATAATGGGGTATGTGTACATGATAGAGTGGTATCAAATTTGTTGGTTGCAGCATTGGGCCTAGATGGGCTAGGACAAATAGTTAGAGGAAATAATAACATCCTCTGATACCAACCCTGTAGTACACTTCAAAGTGGTATCAGAGCTGTTGGTTACAACATTGGGACTAGATAGGCTAGGTGACAGTAAGTGAGTGTTTTTAATTTTGATTCTGAAAGTATCTAACAAATGGTGTTTGATAACACATTTTGTAGAGTCATAGTGCATATTGGAAAAGTGGGTTGTTGGCTTAGGCATGAGAACCTACGGCATAAATGATGCACAGGATCCCTATAAGAATGAGGAAGATGCTATGGGGGAAAATGTCCGAGTTGGAAATGTTGATACAAAGTCTAATGGGAGAAGGTTTCAAGATACTCCCCCAGATTTTGTGGCCACCATGAGAAGCCTAAAGGGTGGAGATGAAAATCTACAGGGAAGATAACGAAAGGTTGGTTAAGGCTTAGGAGGAGTAGAATCTGTTGGAGTCATTTACCCAACATGCACACTTATTTGGTCAATTTTGTCCTATTTACCCACTATTCTAAGTTTAATTGACTTACTTAGCATCAGATGAGCACACTATGACATCATCATGAGCTCATCCATGCCCTCCTTCAGTCAAGGAGGCCAATTAATCCTTCTCCTTTAGTCAGGGAGGCTAACTGGGCTTCCTCCTTCAAACAAGGAGCATTTCTGGGGTGATCTGAGTGTTTTAAATGCACCTAATTGCTAGCTAATTGTTACAATCAGTTAACCTAAGTTTTGAAGGCACCTCCATTCATTATTTGATTATTTTTTGTCATTATTTATGAAATGGAGCTAACACATGCGCCTACAACCACTTCTGATGACATGTTTACTTCAGTTAACTCCATCAGAGCTACTTGGAGTTATGGATGCACTACCTCCTTGAGTTGGACATGTATTTACATGTGATGAGTCACTTTCAGTTAGACTCGGTCATCTATTGCACTCCATTTAGTTAGGACTTAGTGTGAGAGTTAGTTATTGATTAGCTTGGTGGTTAACTATGTGTGCTGACTGTGGCTAACATTCTGTTAAGCTACACACATCCATGCAATTTGAATGACTTCCTTGAGTATTCAAAATGTCTTGGCATTCATGCACCTTGCATGATCATTGTATTGTATTACTCATTCTTTATTGATTATAAAGAGTTGTTACTCCTATTGCAGCACCATCACACCATTTTCATGCTTAATTGTTTGAAATCTCTTATGAGACTATTTTTTAGTCCCTAGATTACTGTGACAGATTAATATGGTATCAGATCTCATGGCGGGATGAAGCTCATTCTCTCAAAAACATGGTTTTTGACTGATCTTGCATGAAAAATTGAGCAAAAACTCAAATTCCAGCACTGCACCAAAAGCCGAAGGTTTACCACTTAATACCCCAAGTAAAGGAATTGTTGATAAAGCTTGCTTGATCAATTATGCTGGGTGTGATGAAAACCTGAAATGTGCAGGCTGTTCGACCTTATGGTGACTTTTTTGTGTTTTTGCATGTACAACTTTGAATGGACTCATCAGTCCCTCTTCTCACCCCATTCACAAGCTATTCAGAATGGAAGTTGAAGATGATTTCATCTCTAAAGAGACAAGGCCTCTATGAGGTGTCTATTGGGCTTGGAAAAGAGTCTTATGAGAATGAGGATGACTAGCTAAATAAAGGTGATAGAGCTTTTGGAACAATATGTATGGCCCTTTCTCCTAGCTTGTGCTACCTTATTGGTTTTCTTGAATACCCAAAGGATCTCTGGACAAAATTGCACAGAACCTTTGGAAATCATAATGAGGATCAGAATAGCACTTTGGAGATCACATCCAGCACCACAAGATTTCTTTACTCAAAATTCTCAACCTCTACTCTCTTTGATGAAGTTGTTCAAGATGAAGAAGAAGCAGAATCTTCTAAACAGTCAATTCGAATTGAAGAAAGTCTCATTGCAGTGACTCCTTCTCCTCATGCTCCGAAAGTTTGTGAGATCTCTGATATCTCATCTCCTCATATGGCTGAAACAGAAGAAGACATTTGAATCTCTGATATTGAATAAAAACACAGCTGCACTTCCATGCAAACATTCACCAGTGATTTTCCTTTGAATTTTGTACAAAATTTGCCAGTAATTGCTTCCGAAAGTGAAGAGAAATTTGATTTTTCTCCTTCTAATGTTGCTTCTGGCGTGAAAATATGTAATAACTTCTATATTTTAGAAAAAATATCAGATTAAAAGAGTGATCAATTCTCTCCCCGTGATCTATATCTTCCAGCAAATTCCTGCAGGATTGCATGCACCAAAATTCAGAATTTTGAAGAAGAACAAACTTGTGCATCCACCGTCTCGGTTGACCATACGTTTGGATCTGATATGAACCGTATTGGATCTGATATGATATTATTTGTATCTGATCTGATATTTCTTGGTTCAAAATTTCATGTTCATAAACCTTCAGTACTACTTGTAGATGTTCTCATCAACGTTGTGAAGAAACAAGTACCACAAGTCTCCTTCGAAACTGTTGCTGGGGATTTGATTTCATTTCACAGTTTTAGATCTGTTGTGAACCTATTTAGATCTGACTTACTTTCTGATATGACATTATTTTTTTCAAATTTTAAAATCCAAGAGCTTTCAGTCATGCTTGTAGCTGCTCTCACCAATTTTGGTGTGAAAAATCAAGTACCGCAAGTCTTCTTCAAAATTACTGCTGGGGATTTGGTGTTAGTTTGCTCTTATGAGGTTGCTGATATTTTATTTTTTGAATAATTAGCTATTTATGAAGCTATATCAAATTATGGATCCCAAGCATTCACTCTCCATAGTCCCAGGGATTCTCTACCTTTGGTCACATGCTCATCTCCTCAGAGAACTAGTAAAGAGGAAGGCATTCTGCGTCCTCCTGGACACTTGCTCCTAACACTTGGGATTGATTTTACCACTCATGATTTTATGTTCAAGGCTGCAACATATCATGTTCTTGAGTTTTCCACACATGGTTTGAATCCTCAAGAACATTTTCTCTCTCTTCAGATGATTTCAGCTGCTCTACATGGGTTTAATTTTCATCGTGCAGCCGTTTATATTTCTGATTCATTTGAGCACATTCTTCTTCTTCCAAAGAGGAATATTCCTCCCAAAATATTCATTTAGTTTGGATTCATAGGTTCACATGCACAGTCTCAGGATGCTTCTGCATAGAAGAACCAAAAATTTCTTGATTTACTGCTTAGTTTGATGGGGGGGTATTTTTCCCATGAGGTTTTTCCTGTTTCCTTAGTTATATCAAGCAGTTTCTTTATTGTACATGGTGACCTATGGCCTTTTTTTCCAGGGCCCTAGAATTTCATGCTTTTTTTTAACTCCTCTTGAGCATAGCTTAAGGGGGGGTGTTGGAGTCATTTACCCAACATGCACACTTAGTTGGTCAATTTTGGCCTATTTACCCACTATCCTAAGTTTAATTGACTTACTTGGCATTAGATGAGCACACTATGACATCAGCATGAGCTCACCCATGCCCTCCTTTAGTCAAGGAGGCCAACTAAGCCTTTTCCTTTAGTCGGGGAGCCTAATTGGGCTTCCTCCTTCAAACAGGGAGCATTTCTGGGGTGATCTAAGTGTCTTAAATGCACCTAATTGCTAAATTATTTTTACAATCAGTTAGCATGAGTTTTGAAGGTGCCTCCATTCATTATTTGATTATTTTTTGTCATTATTTATGAACTGGAGCTAACACATGTGTCTACAACCACTTTTGATGACATGTTTACTTTAGTTAACTCCATCAGATCTACTTGGAGTTATAGATGTGCTACCTCCTTCAGTTGGACATGCAGTTACATGTGATGAGTCACTTTCGGTTAGACTCAATCATATATTGCACTCCATTCAATTAGGACTTAGTGTGAGAGTCAGTTATTGATTAGCTTGGTGGTTAACTATGTGTGTTGACTATGGCTGACATTCAGTTAAGCTACACACATCCATGCAATTCAAATGACCTCCTTGAGTATTCGAATTGTCTTGGAATTCATGCACCTTGCATGATCATTGTATTGTATTACTCATTCTTTAATGATTATAAAGAGATTCTACTCATATTGCAGCACCATTCTGCCATTTCCATGCTTAGTTGTCTAAAATATCTTATGAGACTATGTTTTAGTCCCTAGATTACTATGAAAAATTAATAGAATCAGCTGAATGCAGCCATGTTGCAAAGTATTATAGAAATTCAGAGGCGGATGAACTCTGGGGACCGGACGTTAAGCCATAAGGCAGTAAGAGCACTGCTAGAAGGCGAAAGAGATCTCTTAGTGGGTCATCTGACTCTAAAATATCCACTAGCAATTCAAGTTCCTCTTCTCACATGAATGAGAGGAATAGGTGTTACTGAAACCATTCACATGGTGAGTTTAAGAAGGCAAGGCCGCTAATCTTCAATGGCGAGATAAAGAATGGTTAAGAAGTTGAAGCTTGGCTTCTTGGGATGAGAAAATATTTCCAAGTCCAGGACTATTCAGGAAATATGAATGATAGATTAGCCATCTTCAATATGACTGGAAGAGAATCCATATGGTGGGAGCACTTTAGGAAAGCAAAGAATATTAATGAAAGGAAGATCATGTGGAACTAGTTCCAGAAGCATTTCAAGCAGAAGTACCTCTCTGACAGGTACTATGATGATAAGATCAAATAATTCCATGAGATAAGATTGGGATAGAAGACCATCGAAGAGTATGCCAACAAGTTCTTGGATCTATTGACGCATGTCAGGTACATCAAGGATGAGAAAGTAAAAATCCAGTGTTTCCTGAGTGGATTTCCTCAGTCCTACAAAGACAGAATTGATTTTTATGAACCTATAACTCTGGAAGAAGCAATAAGGAAAGATAAGTATTTCTATGAGTAAAGCAAAGGAAAACCTAATTATCATAAGACATGGAAGGACAAGAAGAATTACAAGTATGACCAACGGAAAAAAGGTTTCAAACCTTCTAACTTCAAGAATCAACAAAAGCATCCATCCCAGGATGAGAAACAGCTAGCCAGAGTGGTGGGAGAAAATCCAAGAAAACCACAACAGAACAGAGAATTAATCCAATGTTGTAGATGTGGAGGACCCCGCATGCGCAGGAATTGTCCACTTGAGAATGAGAATGCAAGGCTAGCTTACAACATTCAAGAAGAAAAAATAGTGGGTCAAGTAGAAAGGGTCGTCCCTAGGATTTATGCAGCATTGGAGGACTGCCAGGAATATCACCAGTCAACTGTGGTTGAAGTTGCTGGCAAGATTGTTGAGCAATCTATTTCTATTTTGATTGACCCTGGTTCTACTCACAGTTACATTACTCCTAGAGTAGTGGAGATTTGTGCTTTTAAGAAAGTANTTCAACTAGCCACTAGAACTAAGAGAAGGGTTAGTGAAGTGGTAGAGAAATGTCCGTTGGTCATGAATGGATTGGTCACTTGTGTTGATATGAATGTTCTACCACTTGGTTCCTATGATTTTCTCATTGGAATGGATTGGTTAGAATTTCACAGGGTAAAGCTTGACTGTTACAATAAGACATTTGAATTCATGGATGAAGAAGGGAACCCAATAGTTGTAAGATGCATTCCAAAGGTGCTTTCGGTTAGGAAGATTTCAGCAACGCAGTTGAAGAAATGTTATAGGAAAGGTTGCAGAGTGTATGCAACTTATGTTTCAGAAGCAGTAGAGAATGAAACTATTAGGTTGGAGGACTGTCCTTTATTGGAAGAATTCAAGGATGTTTTTCCTGATGAGATTCCAGGGCTTCCTCCAAAGAGGGACATTGATTTCACAATTGAACTTGTGCTAGGAGCAGCACCAGTTTCCAAGACACCCTACAGAATGAGTACACTAGAAATGATATAGATGAAGATGTAACTGCAAAAGTTGTTGGGGAAGAAGTATATCTAGCTAAGTGTGTCTCCTTGGGGAGCACCAGTTCTATTTGTGAAGAAGAAAGATGATACACTCAGGTTGTGTATTGATTATAGATAGCTGAACAAAGTCACGGTGAAGAAAAAATACCCCTTGCCTAGGATTGAAGACCTCTTTGATCAAATGAGAGGAGAAAAGGTATTTTCCAAGATTGACTTAAGGTCTGGTTACCATCAGGTAAGAAGCAAGGATGAAGACATTCATAAGACAGCCTTTAGGACAAGGTATGGACATTATGAGTTTGTAGTGGTACCATTTGGTCTCACAAATGCACCAGCTACATTTATGTGCCTTATGAATAGTGTCTTCAGCAGGTATTTGGACAAGTTTGTTCTTGTTTTCCATGATGACATTCTTATTAATTCTAAGAATGAGGAAGAGCATGAAGAACATCTGAGATTGACATTGCAATTGCTCAAGGAACATAAGTTGTATGTAAATTTGAGCAAGCGTGACTTCTATAAATATAGGATTCATTATTTGGGTCACATTATCTCAGATGAGGGCATATCCATAGACCCTAAGAAGATTGAGGCCATTATGAATTGGCCTACTCCAAGAAATGTGACAAATGTGAGATATTTTATGGGACTTGCAGGATACTACGGGAGATTCATTGAAGGATTCTCTAAGGTTGCACATCCAGACACTTCTTTGCAAAAGAAGGGAATAAAGTTTGAATGGACACCAAGGTGTGAAGAAAGCTTCCAGCAGTTGAACAATATTCTCACAAGTGCACCAGTCTTGAAGATTGCAGACCCAGGAAAAGATTTTGTGGTGTGTACCGATGCATGTGGTCAAAGGCTTGGAGGATTCCTTATGCAAGACAACCATGTGATATGTTATGAGTCAAGAAAGTTGAAGGAGCATGAGAAGAACTATGCCACTCATGATCTAGAACTTGCAACCATAGTACATTCTCTCAAGATGTGGAGGCATTACTTGATGGGCAGAAGATTTGATCTAAGGACAGACCATTGCGGTCTAAAGTACATGTTTGATCAGACAACGTTAAATGTTAGGAAAACTAGATGGCTAGAGTTTTTATGTGAGTTTGATTTTGAAATCAAACAAATAAAAGGAAAAGAGAATAAGGTAGTTGATGCACTTAGCAAGAAGGTGCAGGAAATGCATGTGGCATCCATTAGTATTTTCCAATCAAATTTGAGACAGCAGATTGTTAGTCATATTGTTGAAGATGAAATGTATGTGCAGGTAAAAGACAAGTTATAGCAGCAAAGCCTTGAAAAGAAGTATAAAGGATATAATTTGGAAGAAGATGGACTTATTACTTATAATAACATAATTTATTTCCAAATGTATCATATTTGAGTAGAGTTGTTATGGATGAGATCCATCAAGCTCATATTCTAGTCACCCAGGATATCAGAAGACAATTGCTACCGCTAGAAAGTAGTACTTTTGGCCAGGAATGAAAAAGGACATGGCTGAATATATTTCAAGGTCAATGAAATGTCAACAAGTGAAGGTTGAGCATCAACACCCAGCAGGTTTGTTGCATCCTTTTCCAGTTCTGGAATGGAAATGGGAAGTTATTTCCATGGATTTTATTACAGGATTAACAATAACTTGGAGGCAACATGATTCCATCATGGTTGTGGTGGACAAGTTGACAAAGGAAGCACATTTTATACCGGTTAAGTCTATGCATAAGACTGATGACATTGAAAAGATATTCATGAAGGAGTTTTTCAAGTTGCATGGATTTCCTAAGGCAATAGTCTCTGACAGAGATGTCAAGTTCACTTCCAACTTTTGGAAGGGATTGTTTGGAGATTTGGGTACAAAGATAAAATTCAGCACTGCATACCATCCTCAGACTGATGGGAAGATAGAGAGAGTTAACCAAGTGCTTGAAGACATGCTTCGCATGTATGTGATGGACAAACCAACCAAGTGGGAAGATTATTTACACTTAGTATAATTTTCTTCTAACAATGGAAAGCAAGCATCCTTGGGGATGAGTCCATATGAAGCTTTGTATGGCAGGAGGTGCAGGACACCAGTGACTTGGGATAATCCAGTGAACAGGGTTGTGATTGATCCAGAATTTCTCAAGGAGATGGAGCAGGAGGTTGCAAAGATCAGGCAGAATCTAAAAGCAGCCCATGACAGGCAAAAAAGCTATGCTAATAAGCATAGGGTGAACAGAGAGTTTAGTGTTGGGAATCATGTTTACCTTAGAGTGAGGGAAAAGAAGAGTTCCTTGAATCTTGGAAGTTGTTCCAAGCTGTCACCTAGATATTGTGGGTCATTTGAAGTGCTTGAAAGAATAGGGTCAGTTGCATATATACTTGCATTGCATGCTAGCACTAGGGCTCATAATGTTTTTCATGTTTATTTGCTTAAGAAATATATACATGATCCTAACCATGTGATAAATTGGAATGTGATTCAGGTGGAACCCAAGGGAGAGTTCTGAATCGATCCAACACGCATCCTCGACAAGAAGGTCACAATTCTCAAGAACTGAGCCATAGGACAGGTAAAGGTGCAATGGGAGCACTTCGGTCCTGAAGAGGCTACATGGGAGCTGGAGGGTGCCATGCAATTGGCACGTCCATTTTTGTTCAATTCTACGAAGCATTGAGGGCAGTACCAGTGTAGCATTTTGTTCAATTTTTGTAAAGAACTAAGGACAGTGTTGTTGAAGGGGGAGGGGAATGTAGCACCCCAGTTTTGACCTCATTTGCATTAAATGTATATGATGTAAATATTATATGGAATCATAACAAGGAGCTCAAGGCCGAGGCCCTGTCATTGATTAATGTTTGGTGCATAGGCGATCAGGGTTGATTCCTATGGTTCATGTGCTAAGTCAAGCACGTTTGTAAAAATCATGTAAATATGCAAATTAATGAAAAACCCACAGCCAGCTATGTCAATGCAATGAATAATGAGATGGGGGCATGATTTTCCTAAGGATAAGGGGGAGGGAATGTCTAACCTGAATCCATTTGGGGAAATCCACGCGTCAAGAGGAGAACCCATCAGAACTGTCAACTACCATTCTTGTTTTTCTTCCCAACCATTTATTTCTGCCAGAAATTGGTTGAGGTAGTTATTGCATGGAAGGGGAAGAGTATTGGAAAATTCGAATTGGTTAGAGCACCCATTTTGAATATCGTGTTTTGACTGCATGGGTAAGAAAACACCTAGAACCATGTTCCATTTTCTTCTCATACATTCACATTTTTTGTTTACTCTCACATTTTGGGGCAGCTGCGAGATGTCTTGCTCATCCATTCTGCATTCGCAGGGAATCTCTTAGAAATTTGAATTCTTCCTGTGTGTTATCCTTCACATTTCTACAAGTATTTTTTCCTTGTGAGACTTTGGTTGCTGTGTTGCAGTGTTATTCTGAACCGCAAAGTGTTATGAGACCCTGTTACTTGTGTGTATCAGAGTGAAGCCTATGTTGTTGAGTCTCCCTGTGGTTGTTGTGTTGTGCACCCTAGTTTGGGTATGAACTATATATAAGACATAGGAATGGGAGAGATGTAGAACATGATTGATAAAGTGTGGAACCTCACAATAAGATAAGAGTGGATGGTGAACCTACTATGCACATCCTGAAGAGCACTAGAAGGGAAGGTGTATCCTGAGGGACTATGGAGCAGAGAAGGGGACACTTCCTTGTGTTGGGTGTGTAGGAAGTGGGGATGTCAGGCCAAATAGGTATTGTGAAGGTGTTCTTAGCTCTGTATATGAGCTCGCTATCTTAGCAATTCTTCCTTCCCATTTCCTTAGAAGCCTGATCAACCCAACTTGAAGGACAGATTGACTGATGGCCCGATAAACCCATATGTTGGATTGGTTATGTCTTGTTGTGTTTGGCCTTGTGAGTAACCTTTGGATAGATAGTCTTATAAACCCAACTATGAATGTTGGCTTGGTTGAATAGCTTGATAAACCCAGTAGTGTGATAACTTGACTGCGTGTAGTCTGATAAATCCATATGTTGGCTTGACTGGTACTTAAGTTGATTATTGGATTGACTGTAAATAGTTTGTGAAACCCAACTGTTAACTGGCTTGGCTAGATAGCCTAAGAAATCCAGCAGTGAGATGGCTTGGATGAGTAGCCTGTGAAACCCATATTTTTGTATTGTTTTTTTCTTGTAGCCTGATAAACCCAACTGTGTTGGCTTGGCTAAGTTTTTTTTGCATTCGTGGCTATGTATGAGTCTATTATTGTTCCCTTATTCCTTTTGGAAATCATGCCCAGCTTAAGGGTGTCGGTACTGTTGAGAGATTGATGAGAGCACTAGCCTATGGTTGGGTGGAACGTTGGAGCGACATAGCTAGTTGCTGGACAAGTTCTTTTCAAGATAAGTATCTCTGTGTTAATCTCTGCATTTGTAATTGCTTGATGGAAATATGATGAACATGTTTAAATGTGTTGAATTGATGAATTGCTTTGTTGCATAACTGCAATTGGAGGCATCTATGTATTTTTCCTTCAATGCATTTTAAACTAAGTTGCAGGGTTAGGTTGTCGGATTGATGATTGTTCAAATGGAAAAATACACTCAAGACTTCTATTAACAGGTCAAATTTCCAAGCAGAAACCTTCTTCCGTAATGGTCCATTCCGCAGGCGGGATGCGAAATGCGAAAGACGTCTTTTTACAGAATTCGACTCTCCACGAAACTCTTTCCACAATTTAAGGGGTGCGGGATGCGGAAATGTCTTTTGGTGAATTCAGTTTTCCACAGTTTTCATTCCACAACTTATGGGATGCAGGATAAGGGATGTTGAATTCGGCTTCGCAGATTTCTATTTTCTCAAATTCCTTTCCGCAATGGTCATTTCTACATGCGGGATGCGAGATGTGGGATGCGGTATCGCGATTTCCCTATTTTCTGATTCTACAACTCAAGCCTTTCACACCGTTGATTTTTGCGGGTTGATTCTTAGCCGCTGATTTGTTCCCGGATGTGGAACAGTTTGTGATCATTGATTTCCTTCGCAATTTCTCCACGTCGGCCGATCTCCTCTGAGATATTTCCTTGCAGATCATCGAACTGATCAATGGAAGATGGGAGGGAGCATGACCATGTTGGAAATGTCGAGAAGTGTTTCACGACCATGCCCTGTGTTTCAACGAACAACAAAGGTTCTTGATGAAATTTTTAATTCCGCATAATAATGGGGTATGGGTACATGATAAACTAATTCATTTTGAATTTTACCTTGCAATAGTGCAATTTTACCCTTTAGCTTCAAATGCTTAGTATGATCAATCTAGTGGAAAAAATAGAATTACACAAGTTACAAGTAATTCTTATCTCTCCTACCTTTCATTTCATGTCTTTTATTTGAATTTTTTCTGCAAATTTTAGTGTTTTGGTGAGTTTAAAAGGGAACCATGAGGTATATGTGGGTATCCTCTTGTAAACTTGGGTATTCAAGAAAAATACGAGGGTGAAAAATGAGGCATCCATGTATGGTACGCGTTGTGAAAAACACTACACTCACGTATGTTGCAGGTTAAGGGTTTTACATGGTAAATGACCCAATTTTCATGGTGTTTGCAGGAAAATGGTTCTTGAATGGCATGAATGAGAGCATGAGGACTTGGATCGTGAATATTTACGCGATCCATTTACCTTAAACACCCTTCGACGATGTAGATTGCTAAAGTTATTTTGCACGGCCAATATGCGTGCCCAAATCATACTGCTAGAAACCTTGGTAAGGTATTGGGATCTTGAATATGGTTTGTTTGACCTTCACGATGAGATGTTGGACATTACTACTTAATACATGTATTTCATCACAGTTCACATAGAGGAATTCCAATGAATCTAAGTGGTTCCGGTTGTGGGGGTGACACACTTAGTGTTCAAGATTATGTAAACACATACTACTTACCTAGATCACAAAATTTAGGTACACATGTTCCTGTTAGTCAGATAGCCATATTTTCACTCAAGTTTTTTATGAGTACCATCACACGAGTGGTGGGTGTGTCATCCTTACACTTGGACACTCGTAACCATATGCATTTAGGCATGGAATGCTTGAGGAATGTGGTATTCGTTTGGTGTTTTGTTCTTGTTATCAACATGAACAAACAATTTACATATTGCACACTTGGAAAGAAGAAGAATTTTGGATATCCTAGCCTCTTAACATCCTTCTTCTTTGAGTGTCTTACAACATTGAGGCCTAGGGTGACACTTCCTCATCAACATCCACGTAATCCTAGACTCACACAATGGGGAGATATCTTATTTCAACAAGGTGGTCATGAAATCCAAGTAGGATATGATGATGTTCTAATCATGGTGGAGTAGATAGGTACCATATTTCGAGCAGTTTCCTTATGTCAGGTTAGACTTATGAGGTGATCACGAGCTTGCATTACCTTTTGGAGAGGCACGGGAAGAGATGGGTGAATTTTTTTGTTTTTCATATATTTGATTTCTATGAAAATTTGTATGAATAAGTGCATATAAATATGTATATTTTTACGAGTCTAAGTCAAAATATTGTATGATCCAAACATTGGACCATTTCGACAAGATGTAAATCTGAGGAATTACGTGCGACCAACAGAGGGAGGTGGTGTTGATGCCATTCTTAGAGTTGTTGAGGGAAATATGGCTCATCTTACCCATGACTTCCCTACTCTAAGAATGGATAGGATACATATTGATATGCAGGAGCATGTAGTGGGAGAGCCCCCTGCATGGTTACGACTTCTTAGGAAGTTGTCTAGGAAAATTCTTTGTTACCAAGAGGTTGTAGAGAAGGCAACTAAGGCTGCAAAGTCTCCTTATTTTTTAGCATCATGAGGGATTGTGTTCCCATTTTTGTATTTTGATGTATTTATGACTGGATCTTTTGGATTAGGACTCGATTTTATGGACCTTATATACATATATATATATATATATATATATATATATATAGATATATAGTGACTTATTTACATGTGTTTATATCTATACATCCGAGTATTGTTTACAATGTGTGTGACAAATGCCAATCAAGGATATAATTTTCATATGAGTCAGTTATTGTATTTTTATTTATTGGAATGTGTTTGTATATAATATGATCAAAATGTATCTCAAGTATTCTAATTCATAATAACTGACGTAGTAAAGTAGGATGTCTCTCTTAATAATCACCATTAAGCTTAGAGACAGCTAGCTGGGAATCGATTCTAACCTCAAGACACATAATACCATGTGAAGCATCATCCTACAGCAACTCAATGATGGCACTGTACTCAGCCATATTATTAGTGGAAGGACCTTAAAAAGCACCTTCCGAGGTAACTATTTTTCATGTGGGTGCATAGATGACCCAAGTTGTTGAAGAAATCTTACAAGTGTAATGGCTTGCGCCGTCAGTGAATCCTTTGACTCTCTCTGTAGACATCTGAAACAACACTAGATTTACATAAAAACACTAAAATATAACCATTTACAAATTTATACAACTGTATACAAGAAAAATCATGTAGCCTGAGCATAATACATTTTTAGGTAGAGCCCATTTCAGGTCTCCTGCAACTTATTCCCATCATATTCTATCAATTCATATGCTCCCTTCTTTAATACTTTAGACATGATATACAGTCCTAACCACATTGACTTGAACTTGTCTTCCCCCAATGGTTCCTTATCCTAGTCGTTGACCAACACAAGGTATCCTTTAGAGAATACCCGGTTTCACAGATTTTTCATATTGTATTTTGACACCTGCTTTATGTGACTCATTTGTTGTAAGCACATCTCTTTGTTGTTCATATAGGTGTTCCATATGCAGCAAATTCTCTTCTAGATCATAGGTTTCAGGTAGAAATTTTATTACAATTCTTAATGATGGTATTTTGCATTATATTGATGTGACTGCTTCTACCCCGTGGACGAGTTGGAAAGGTGAAAACCCAATGGCATTCTTAAATGTCATTCAATATGCCTAAAGTACTGGATACAGCATGATGTGTCAATTTGATTTCCTTGGTTTAATGGTTCTCTTTAGAATGGTTTTCAAAGTATTTTTCACAGCTTCTACTTGTCCATTTGCTTGCGGGTAAACATAAGATGAGTGATGTTTTTTAAATCCAAGAAAAGTAGTCAATTCATTTATCATCTAGTTCTGGAAGTGACTTCCATGGTTCGTGACAATCTGCTTTGGGATACCAAATGTGGCGATGATTTGGTTGAATACGAAATAGGTTGTGGTCTCATCACTAGCTTTGAAGGTGGGAATTTCCTCTGCCCACATAGTGAAGTAGTCAACAGCGACAATAATGTATAGTATCCCCCCCAGTCGAAATTGGGTTGCAGGTCATGAAATCTACACCGCACTTAGTGAAGGGACCTACTGCAATGATGGAGTAAAGTGGAGCGGGATGCGACCACATATTTCTGGTGTAAATATTATAAGGATAACAACATTTAACAACTTCCATGCAATCTCTAAATATGTTGGGCCATAAATAATCAGCACGTAAAATTACTTGGTTCGTTGCTAACCCAGATAAATGACCCCCACATGCTCCACCATGGGAATCTTTTAGGACAAACTCATCCTCCTCATGAATAATACATAGAGAAAGAATTGAATATAACCCTGTTCTATATAGAGTGTCAGCGACAATGTGGTATTTTTTTAATTTCCCCTTTTGAAATTTTATTAAATGACCAATTTTTCACTTTTTCCCCAATTTTGAACCTTAACTAGTTTTGATGTCTAGACCTCCAAATTGGGCCAAATGCTCCCAAATTTTCTCATAAGGTACATGACTGATAATAGAAATTAAATATGATTTTCAGGTATGTTCTATTACCCCCCAATTACTTCTGCAAACATTTTTAATGTTCTTTTTGAAGTAGGAATCTTTACTAGCAAATTGGGGCTCCAATTCCCCCTGGGTAATTCCCGGAAATGGCTTCTCAAATGGTCCCAAAGTCACTCGAGTTTATGAAAATAGGCAGGATATGTGTGAGGGAAATTTTTAAATTCTCATATGCTTCATGTTTCAGTTTGTACAGTTTTTTATGACTCTTTCCAAAACAGCTCCCAAGTCATAATTTCGACCCTTGGGGGAAAGGCACCAAATCTTCTCCCAATGCAATAAAAATGAGTAAAATGGATTTCAATGCTTAATTAATGAACATGAGATTTTAAATAAACATTAATTATATTCTATTCACCATACATTTATCATAGATACATTCCTCCATTCGAAATAATCAGCATTATCATAGCATACATCAATGTAGTGGGGAAATGGTCACTGTTTGCTCATTAATAATCACTTTTCCTTACAACCATTTGATATTTAGAACTGATACATTTTGAGAATTAATAATAGAGCATATTGATCTTATTAAAATCATTAATGGACAATTAAAATCTCTCACAATTCAAAATCATTAGCATTACAATGGTACACAACAAGATAGTGGGGAAATGACACTATTTCTTCATTGTTAAACATTTTTACATGAAATATTTTGGCATTTCGATATGAGAATAATATGAAATTAAAATAAATAGGATTTAAATCATAACATAAAATAATGGAGCATTATAATCTTACCCAAAGAGATCAATAGCTCACCCAAAGCGCAATCCCTCCATGAGCAAGAATATGCCATAAAAACTGGAAATGGTTGAGAGGAAGTGTTGCAATAGAAGAAACCAAAAGATTCCATGTATATTACACCTGCAAATAAGACTCTATTAAATATCCATGAAATACCTGAGTGGCCTCTCCAAACACCAACTTGGATGGGAATATTTCACCCTCGATATTGGCTAAGGAAAGAAAACTAGTCATCCACTAGCTCTCACAATTTACAAAAGACAATTTCTGAAATGATAAAAATATATTATCTTGGTTTATTCCTATATTTTATAAACATCCTTATCCTTATAAGTTTCCCAATCCATCCACAAACTCAATCCAATTCGAATTTGGGTATGGGCTCAATATTTGCCATGTGTCCTCCCTTTCCTAGCCTTCCATCTTCCCCCAATTTGAGTGGGAAACCATTGAGATTCACCAAATCACATGAGATCTCTATTGGATGATATATTTTGACCTGACATGTAATATTTGTCATATTTCAGCCTTCAGATCTGATTTTTTTCATAGGTGTCATAGCATCTTCATCATTGTTGTCATAGATCTAGGGAATCTAGTCCAAGTGTCTCACTAGCTCCAAAATGACTCTTACTCTCCCATGTAAGTTATATTTCTTCCAAAATTAGACCTATGAATAATATGGAAAATTTTATTATCCTTATAACTCATCCAATAACCTTTATAATTCCCATGGATTCAAAATTGTAAGACGAGGATGCCATGTGGCACATAAATTCTAGCTTGTGTGGGCCCCATAGTCTCCATGTGTCTCCATGCTCCATCGCCACTTAAATTTTATCTTGTATTTATTTATTTATCTCTTTTATTAAATAGTTATACCATTCTAATGTTTAAACATCAATCATTTTCCCCCTTATTCAAAATCCCAAAGCTTCCACCCCAACTTAGGATACTAGTAATTTTCCTCCTTGCCAATTATTCAACGCTTAGCATCAATTTGGAAAACTCTCATGAATATGGTAAATGTGATTAGGCCATTGTGACCCAATCAAAATTTTGGGACATGAAAATTTTTTAGCATTCATTCATAATTTCCATTGTTTTTCTTGTGATAAGTTTGTTGGATACTTCAAAGTATGAAGATATATTAAACTATCTTCATTCCAAGGATCATTGGTAGATATCAACAAGATGTGTTCATTTAATAATGATTCATCCTCCATCATTGTACTTGTGTCACTAGGGAACTCGGAGATGAGTTCTGCAAATACTAAATACTTTTTGGATTTAGCGGATTAGAAATCCAAGTCAAACTCCTGGAGTATGACGATCCACTTATTGAATTTTCCTTCAATTATGCGTCAAGATAAAATATACTAGATATCATTCACATCCACGAATACAATGGTTGTCCTGAGTAATATATAATGACGCAACCTTTGAATGGAATACACTATCGCTAAATCCAACTTCTCAACGTCTGAATATTGTAGTCCAGACCTAGCTAAATCTTGGCTAAGGTAATAGATGACACGATCCTATATTTGTTCATCTTCTTGAATCAACACTATGCCAATTGTATACTTTGATGCTTCCAAATACAGTATAAATTATTGCATGTAATATAGTGGATGCAATAGAGGAGCTGACAATAATGCCTTCTTTAGTGCCTCGAAAGGTTGTTGTGCAGCTTCATCCCATAGAAATGGAGTTTCTTGTTTAAGCAAGAGAATGAAACCTTTAGTCATCTTGGAATAATTCACTATGAAACATCTAAGAAACTTAGATTTTCCTTGCAAACTCTGAAACAAAACCAGATTTACATAAAAAACAATAAAATATAACCATTTACAAATTTATACAACTATATACAAGAAAAATCATATAGCCTAAGCATAATACTTTTTTAGGTAGAGCTTGTTTCGGAGCTCCAGCAGACTATTCCCATCATAGTTTATCAATTCATATGCTCCCTTCTTTAATACTTTAGACACGATATATGGTCCTAACCACATTGACTTGAACTTGCCTGCCCCCAAGAGTTCCTTATCTTGGTCATAGACCATCACAAGGTCTCCTTTAGAGAATAGCCTAGGTTTCACATATTTTTCATACTAGTTTTTGACACGTTGTTTATGTGCCTCAGTTTTTGTAAGTGCATCTAGGTGTTCCAAATGCAGCAAAATCTCTTCTAGAGCAGAGGCTTCAAGTAGCAATTTTATTGCAATTATTAATGATGGTATATCGCATTCTATTGATGTGATCTCTTCTACCCTGAGGATGAGTTGGATATGTGAAAACCCTATGGCAGTATTAACCATGGTTCAATATGCCCAAAGAATCAGATACAACATGATGTGCTAATTTGATATAATTATGTTAATGGTTATCTTTAGAATGGTTTTCAAAGTCTTGTTCACATCTTTTACATGTCCATTCACTTGTGGGTAAAAATAAGATGAGTGATCTTTTTTAAATCCAAGCAAAGTAGTCAATCCAGTCATCATCTTGTTCTAGAAGTGATTGTCATGGTCCATGAAAATCTGCTTTGGGATACCAAATGTGGCGATGATTTGGTTGAATACGAAATAGGTTCAGGTCTCACCATCATCCTTGAAGGTAGGAATTTCCTCTTCTCTCATAGTGAAGTAGTCAATAGCGACAATGATGTACTTATGCCCTCCAGTCGAAATTCGGTTGCAGGTCATGAAATATACACCCGACTTAGTGAAAGGCCTTACCGCATTGATGGGGTAAAGTGGAGCAAGATGTGACCACATATTTATGGTGTAACGATGACAAGGATGATAGTGTTTAACAACTTCCATGCAATCTTTAAAGATGGTGGGCCAGAAATACCAACACACAAAATTTCTTGGGTTGTTGCTAACCCATATAAATGACCCCCAGATTCTCCTCCCTAGGAATATTTTAGGACAAACTCGACCTCCTCATGAGTAATACATCAACGAAGAATTGAATCTAACCCTCTTCTATATAGAGTGTCAGTGATGATGAGGTATTTTTTATCATTCATTCGTAATTTTCATTGTTCTTCTCATGAGAAGGTTGTTGGATACTTCAAAGTATGAAGATATATTAAAATATCTCCATACCAAGGATCATTGGTTGAGATCAAAAAGATTTTTTCAATTGGGAATGATTCATCCTCTATTATTGTACTCGCATCACTAAGGAATTCAGAGATGAGTTCTGCAAATACTAAATACTTTTTGGATTTAGCGGATTGGAAATCCAAGTCAAACTCCTGGAGTATGAAAATCCACTTATTGAATTTTCCCCTGATTATATGTCGAGATAAAACATACTGGAAAGGATTCAAAACCACGACTACATTGGTTGTCCTGAGTAAGATATAATGATGCAAACGTTGAACGATATACAATGTCACTAAAACTAACTTCTCGATGTGTGAATATTATATTTCAGGCCCATCCAAAGCTCAACTAAGGGAATAGATGACATGATCCTGTAGTTGTTCATCTTCCTGAACCAGCACTATGTGAATTGTAGAATTCGATGCTTCCAAATACAGTAAAAAGTATTTTGTGTAATCTAGTGGATGCAACAGAGGAGCTGAAAATAAAGCCTTCTTTAGTGCCTCGAAAGACTGTTGTGTGGCTTCATCTCATAGAAATGGAATGTATTGTTTGAGTAAGTGCATGAAACCTTTAGTCATCTTGGCATAATTCACTATGAAATGTCTAAGAAACTTATATTTTCCTTGCAAACTCTGAAGTTGTCGAATGGTTTGAGGAGGAGGCAGATTAACAATCGTCTTGACTTTCAAAGGATCAACCCTAATGCCCTTGTTGGAAACAATTAATAATGACAATCATACTAATTCGACACATAAGACGCATTTATGAGGGTTTAAATGAATCTTGTAGAGTCGACATATCTCAAATACCAAACGAAGATGTTCTGGGTGATCTTTTATCTTTCAGGAATGCACCAGAAGGTCGTCTAAGTAGGGATCGACAATGTACTTAATGTCGTGAAAAGTGAAATTCATTTCCCATTGAAAGGTAGCCCTGACATTCTTTAAGCTGAAAGGAATATTTTTGTATGCTAAATTACCTCGGGGACAAATGAAAGCGGTCTTATGTTGGTCCTTAGCATTGATTTTAATTTTATTGTATCCCGAGAAACCATCCATAAAAGAAAAGACCTCACTAACTGCACATGCATCAATTATTTGGTGAATGAATGGTGTGGGATAGTTGTCCTTTGAACACATCTTATTCAGGTCTCTGAAATCAGTACAGACACGTATAGTTCCTTATTTTTTGTATACCGGAACTAGATTGGATACCCATTTTGTTGAAGAAATGGGCTATATGAAACCAGCTTTCAACACTTTTTCAACTTCAGCCTTAACAGTTGTCTCCCTCCGTGTGTTAATAGGACGTAACTTTTTTCAAACAGGTTTAATATTGGGGTATGTTCTTATCTCGTGTTCCACAATATACAGTTCTATGCCTTTCATCTTCTTGTAATACCGGGAAAACGCATCACGAAATTCCTTAAACAGGGTTGTGTAAATGGAAATTTCTTCAGGTGAATAATTTGCTCCAATATAGACATTTTCCATGATACCATGCTTGGTGGAGATATTGATTGGTATGGTTGCAGAAATGTTCACCATGTTCCCCTTGAAAAGCATTCCTTCTTTAGGTAAAGGATTTATAGGTTGGTCAAAACCTTCACTCAGTCTCACGTGTAACTCAAATTTCTCAATTCTTCTTAGTTTTGGCAGGAAATAGGACTTATGATGCAAATCTTCACATATTTTATCAATTCTTATCATAACCTCAAGAATGGATTCATCAGATGGTAGAACCATATCCAAGCAATCATATGAGTAAGTCGATTTCACTACCCATGCAGGTAAGTAAGCTTCATTTGGATCCTCTTAGAGGGAAGGAGTAGAGATGGAATCGGCAGAATCATCATATATTACTTTGTAGGATACATTTTCTATAGATAAGGGAACATCAGGTTCAGCTTATGGGGGGAGGACCCATAGATCAATCCTATTTCTGACACATGTACAAACATTATTCCCTACACTAGTCGTTCCAAGGTACTTTATAGGAGCAGGAAAATCAAATGTACGAATAAGTGATGTGTACATCCCAACCGCTAAACTTGCATTCATCGGGTGCATTTGATCAATCAAAGGTACATTGGACTCTGATGTGTCCATAAGACTCTTTTGGGTATAGGATAGTTGATCAACAATAACTATTTTCTCTTCATGCGGGAATATAAGGACTCGAAATACTGACGACGAAATAACACACATGGCATAGGTCCAACTCCTACTCAACAACAATTTATAGTCCAAAGGAGCGTCTATGACCTCTACTTCAACTGAAATCATTTTCCCTTCCAATTCTATGTCGAAAGAAGGAAAGATACCATGTGAAAGGAAATACATTCCATAGAAAGTGGTTAGTAAGGTGTTCAATGGGACCAACTCAGGATATCATAGAGCTTTCCAACAAGAAATGACCATCACACATGTAGATGCGCCTCCATTTATAAGTGTTTGTCCAATGGTTTTTTCCTTATTGATAAATTTGATTTGAAAGGAAACGTGGTAAGGCAAGCGAGGTTTTACATTAGATAAGTCAAACTTGGCCATTAAGCCTATAGAATCGAAACTACTTATAGCTTCCATAAGTGCATTGCGCTATGAAGGGAAACTTTATAACACTTCTAAAGCGGACATAGCACAAGGAGTCTAGGACAATTCCTCCACAACCGAATAGTTGGGAGAATCCCTCATGTTAGGGTTATGAAATGTCTTCTTAAAGACACCTTTCAGTATCTTTGGCATGGGGTTAGTCGTTTTTTCAATAGAAAGTGGGGTTGGAGCTTCAACAAGTTGTTTATCTTTCTATTATGACTTAAGCTCGTATTTTTTGGCTCTAATTTGCCATAAATCATGGGATTGAACCATATTAATGTACGATTGATCAACAGAGGAAGCATTCTGAGTGCCCCCAACATTCTTAGGATTCCTCAAAGTTACATTTTGTCCCTGCGGGAAAGGATCCTTGAGGACAGCAGGTTGTTGCTTCAACAATTTCTGAGCTTTCTCAGTAATGGGACATTGATAATTTAAGTGGTATTCCTAACAAATATTGCAAATAAAATTCACTTTCTTCTTCTCTTTCTTTCCCCCTTCAACATTATTTGTGGGTTTCGGTTTATTTTGATTTCCCTCTCGCTTATTTCTTTTGTTTATCTTAGCACTAGACTGTTGAGTTCCCTTTTGACTAGATTGGGCATTATAAACGTTTACATTTTGAGTGGGGGGGGGAGGGGGGGGGGAGTAGTAGCATTTAATGCTTCTACTACATATTTCTTGATAGATAACTCGTGTATTGGTTTCNGTGACTCAACTAAGCCAGCAATGCCATCAGCATGTGGTATAGGATTAGGTTTTCCAAAGTCAGTATTAAACCTCGGTGCGTCAGGTATAATTTCATAGAGGATCCTAGACTGAGCATAAATAAAATCAAGTTATTGGGCCCTAAATATATGGCAATAGGGATTTCAAAAACCATTCCAACAAAAACTCAGAGGGATACTGGATTTAATTATCCTCTTTCGTCTTCTACATTCCTAAATATGATCATAAATGTGGGTTGCCTTATTTTTCCTGAAAGTATACAAAAGGTTTGTATCGGCATCATACTGGACAGGAAGCTGAAAGTAGCTAAGAAAATTGTTTCTAAATCAAGGAAACTATCATAGGTGGAAGACGGAAATTCAATGTATTACTTGGAATCTATGCTAGTTAGAGTCCTTTGAAAAATCCTTAGCCAAATCAAATCATTGTTCGATGAATTCGAGGAGCACCATAGATGAAAACTCATGACATGGACCATGGTCACCAATATCCTCTCTAGTTTCCCTTCAAAATTTGGAATCTCCGAAGGTATTTTAATAGGAACTGATGGCCAAGTCAGGTCATGGCGCATAGGGTCATTCATTAGTTTCGAAATATCTAGCAAATTTAAAGTTTCCAGAAAAGGGAGTTGAGGTCTAGACAAGGTTTGATATTGAGGAACTTGGTGTAAGGGAGTTCTTGCACCTATGTTCTTGTAAGGTAGGATGGGATTTCCCCTAACTTTCTGTTGTGAAGTGACAATATTTTGGAAAGGATTCCACCCAAAAATTGAATGATTACTAATCTGGGATGCACTATATCGGGTCTGGCTTCTTTCAACCAAGACGGGTGTCATAGACACAGGAGAAATAGTTCTTCCACCAAAAAGTGAAAAATCAGAGCTTCTAATTGGTGCGGTTGAAACCTAGCTAGAAGTTTGAAAGATGAATCTCAAAAAGGGATTCTGAACTCCTAAATATACACCTAAATAAGTAGGTACATGACGTAAAAAATGATAGGTTGGATGGATATTCCCACCATCCCAAGGTTACTCTTAAACAAAAGGCATGGAACTACTAGGGTTGTTCTGAAAGTTCTAAAATAGAGGAGAAGATGTGAAGGGTACACTAGGTATCCTAGTGACCACTACAATAGACTGACCAGTGGTATGAATCATGGATGCAAGAGGACTAATGACTCTAGTACTCGATGAAACAGGAGTTGAAGAGGTAAAATTTAATGACACCATTAGTGGAACATGTATGTTAGATATTTGTGTACTAACATGTGGAGGAGATACTACACAGAATAACATAGAAGACATATGTTGGGATTAATAATCCTCTTTTTTCAAATATAACCTATTTTGTCATATTTTCGAGCTTAGGAGATCATTTATCGCCTTACTGGTGTTTTGGTGCCACCGGTACCATTTGTGCCACCAAGGCCATTGGTGCCACCGGTTCTACTGGTACCATTGGTGCCACCGGTTCTACTGGTACCATTGGTGCGATTGGTTCCACTGGTGCCAATCCCTACATTATAGGAGCCCACTCTGAGTGCCACTGGAAGCCTCAATCAGTTGGTTGTGGTAGGTAATAAATTATGTTGAGTCAACCTCCAGTTACAATCAATTATATCACTTTCAATTAGACTAGTGTCAGTTATGCATGCATGAAGGGAGAGTGGTGCCCTTCTCCACATACCTCATCATTTAACTAATTGTAGACTAATTTAGATATCCGTAGTTAGACTAGTGAGCCCCCGGCAGTGATTTAGACACACTGAGTTAGCTATTCAGGCAGCTTTAGTTAGATATCCATTCATCTTGACCTGGTAGATTCGAATCCTATCCATGGAATTCGAATTCTATTTATTGTAAATCATTGTATTATTCATGAATGAATGAAGACTAATAATGTAATTAACTGATCAATTCTTATCAGATTTGTCACAAATTTTTGTTGTTTAGTGTACAGTGTCTTTGATAATTCCACTTCTCTATTGCTCTCATTTTTGCGTAGATAAATGGTTCACAAATTTAACATGGCATCAGATTTGAAGTCTCGGGTTCAATTCCCTCGAGCTATGCCATAGAGGGGGTGTTGGAGTATCGTTACAACCACATGATATAACTATCGCACCTATGGGAATATAATAATGTGTACTAATCGCCACCCTTGATGATAGGGCCTTGTTCTTGGTTTCAAATGTTCATCAAAATCTTCAGGTTTTGGTGTAACGAAAAACCTTACATGGTATCAGAGCCTTGTTTGGGCTAGAATAAAATAATATCTAATCTCCATTATGCACCAAAAGCAGTTGAGTTTCCACATAAATCCTGCAATCTTTTCCTTGCTAACTATGTATTTGTCCAGAGAAGTCTCCACGGGTCTGGTGGACTCTGAGAAAGTACACATATCGAGGTGGAAAGTATTTTACTGATATATGATTGCGAATTGAATTGGTTTTGCAGTGTTACTTGTAGGTACCTATGTAGATTCTTTGTCACACCCCCAGTTTTGACCCCGTTGCATTAGATGTATATGATGATGTATATGTTGTAAATGATCATGGTGTGGATCTAAAGGCCAAGGCCCCACCGTTGATCGGTTATGCTATGTTTTGGATTTAAATTGTCACTGATGGTATATCAGGGCATGCGGCATATATTATGCTTGTCATCATGTAAATATGCATCTATAATTAATTATATGAACCTGACCAGCTACGATCGCGGCAACTAAAATGAGAAAGGGGCATGATTTTCACGAGGATAAGGGTGGGGAAATTGCTAAACCTTGGCCAATGAGAGAAAATCCCATGTGCCATCTTCCCTTGTTTTATTCCAACCACTTTCATTAAAAAAAATGGCTGCTGGTGGTTGCGGTAGTTAATGGTCTTTGGGAATGGGGTGACAGGATTGTTAGTCCTCACCCACACACACACTCCACCATGTTTGACTTCACAATGGAGGAAAAACCATCGTCCTCACGCACAGGGGCATTTTCCACTCTCCCCACGACATTGTTGTGGCTCATGCACTTCCAATTTTGTGTCCTCTCTGTAGGTTGTTCGTCCTCATGCACGAGCGGAAGTTTTCTCATGCTCACGCACAGGATTTTTTGGTTTTCACCCACGTATTTTTTCCTCTGCGGATCAGCGGATGGTTTGGTTGTATCATTTCCTCATGGACTGATTTGCGAGTCCTGCGTTGTTGTTTCACTCACACACTGGCTGGGAGACTATAATTTCTTCCTCAGCGTGGTCTATGTGTTTGTTTTCCTAGTGACTGCATTTCCCAAGGATGGGTTATTGTCTTCCCCATGTTGTGATCTGCATCCACTGATGCATTTCGGGGACTGTTAATTTCCCCAGGCTGTGAGCTGCGTTGCTGCTACGTTTTGGGAATTGCTGAAGATGGTTTGGAATTGTCTTCCCTGTCTTAAGCTGTATCAGCTGATTGATTGCCTGAGTGAAATGGTTGGTCCTCGGACTGTGTAGGGAGCAGGGATGGGAGCTTAGTTTTGCTTGACAAACCTGGTGGCTGGAAACCACACAGACAGAGCTAGAGGGCTGGCCTACTTCTCCATCACCCCTGAATAGCACTGGAAGGGAATGCAGGGCCTGAGGGACTGTGTACCAGAGAAGGGACTAATTCCTTGTGTTGGGTGTGTTTGGGTGTCTTAGAGGTCATGCTAGTTCTGTTGTAGGTGTTCTTGGCTCTGTAATGAGCTTACCAGCTTAGCATTTATCCTTTCCCTAACTCCTGGATGGCCTGATAAACCCAACTGTGTTGGCTTGGTTGTGTTTTGTGTATCCCTGGCTATGTGTAAGCCTACTTGTTCCCTTTTTCCTTGGAGAATCATGTCCAGCTCAGGGGTGGCAGCGTTGCTGAGAGATTAAGGAGCATGCTGGCCTATGGTTGGGTGGAATGTTGCAGTGACGTAGCTGGTTGCGGAGCGAGTTCTTATAAGATAAGTGATCTTGTCCATTTTACCTCTGCAACCATATTTTTCTGTTAATGAAAATCATGAACGTGTTCAATGAATGCTTGTATCAGTGTATGATGTTTCCACTGTGTCTGATAGATAATTGCATCTGTGCATGATAAATGTTCATGTGTGCATGTCTCTACTTCAATACGTTTGCTTCCATATTCTGTTTTAGTATTTTTATGCATGTACATGTTCATGGGGCTCTTAGACCGTGTGTTTGAAGCTTGTAGTCGCGTCCTCTTCGTCGGTCGGAGGCATGGGGACGTGACATTCTTGAGGAATTGATTGATCAGCATACAGAAATATGGATTCTTTAGCTACCATACCCCAAATCCTTACACCCTTCAACTGTGTTGATTGGAGGGAAGATATGTAGGTATCCTTGCGCAATATTGGCATATTTAGGATGACAATGGGCAGAGAAACTAAGCCCCTACAGCATGTTGAAAAGAACAAGTTTTTTAATCGAATTGATGAAGCCTTCAGATTTATGTGCACTCATATCTACTAGGAACTTTTGTTCCATCTTGAGGGACTAAGGAATCTGAAGGAAGCTTTGGATGAGCTTGAATCAATTTTTGGAAAACAAGATGAGCTTCGAGGGAATATACTAGAGAATGAGATCACTGCACTACATCTCAGTAATTCTTCACAAAATACAAGTCACTAGTACTGCAATGTAAACAATGTGGATCAGAGAGGAAAGATTATCAGCTTGTGCTATCAGTATTGGGAAAGCTTGGATCAGAGTAATCAATCTTTGTCTCTACATTCCATTTCGGAAGAGCTTCCATCCCTAATTGGAAGATTCCTTCTATAGATGCTTTTGTTGAGTCCTTAATACAAGATCAAGATAAATTGGTTCAAATGGGACCGATTCATACCTCCAAGAATCAAGCACTCTAGTGACAGACTCAAACAATGCACAAGCAAGAGGGAAGCACAAAGGGAAGGATACCAGAAACACTGATTTGAATCCAAAGGATAAAGATAAATCTTTTGATGGAGCCTCAGGTTCCAAGAAAAAGAAGACAATTGAGAAGACTAGATGTCCTTTTTTATCAGAGGCTTTCATATAGAGAGCCAATGCATGAAGAATACCATCGACATACTGTCAACGCTCCTTGAAATGAACAATATTTCCCTTCCATAAGGAGAAAATAATTCTAATGTTGGACAACCGATAGAATATCATGCGAGGTGCCATGCCTTGAAGAAAAGCCTCACTCCATCAAAGGCTTACTTGATAAACTCTAGAGCATCCAACCACATGGTCACCTCTAGGGAATCCTTCACCACTCTAAATCTCTCAAGAGAACCTAGCATTCATATGGGTGATGACTCTCATATCCCAGAAGCAGGAAGAGTCTCTATTAAAATCCATCATGGAGAGTTTAAGAATGTATTATGTGCCCTCTCTTGTGTGAAATTTGTTATATGTTTATCAGATGACACATACTGGCTCGGCAAAGCAAGTTATATTTGGTCTTTAATTAGTGGAGATATCAAATATATCAACTGGGAATATTATAGTGAAGGGTGTTGCAAACCATGCCTCCAAGTCATATGAATCCTCATACTTTCTTCCATACTCAGCTCTAGCACAATGTCAGCAACCATTCGAAAGGGAAGGTAAAAACTCTCTTTCATCTCCATTTGCAGATAATAGTATGTTGTCTAAAATTTCAGTTTCAGAAGATGAGGAAAAATATTGACATGATCTTGATATTGATATTATACCTCAAGATGATCTAGATCCAGATCCATCTCCTATTCTGAATCACAAGCGTAAAGGGGACCAAAATCTCATTGAAGCAGCTAGGAATGGTGCTGGGAATCTAGATGATAGAATAAGAATGAGGTCCCAGTATCAGAATGAACATGTTGCACTCTCTCACACATCTTTTATACCTACAGATTGGTGCACCAAACTTCCACAGAGATGTTACTTGATGATAGCGAATGATCCACAATTTGTCTCACTGATGAACAAAATGGATCATTCCATTCCTCCTCCAAGAAGAAGATACTAAAGCAACATTCAGCAGATCGGAAGAATATGGAAAAGTTCACATGCACGATCCCAGGATGGTGATGCACAAAAGAACCATGATTATGCATGGTTGCTCCATAGAGTTTCAAATTGCAGTAATTGTTTCACAATTTTTTGCTCAAAGAGAAAAAATTTCTCTTAAGTAGTATATCTTGTTTCTTGATTCTTGCTTATTTTGAGGGGGAGGGTTTCCCATGAGTTTTTCCCCAGTTTCCTTATTTTATTAAGCAGTTTATTTTATGTCATTTAGATTGTATGGGTGACTTTTTTGGCCTAGTAGCCATGCCCCAAGTTGTCCAAAGTTAGGATTAAGGGGGGGTGTTGTGATTAATAATCCTCCTTTGTCAATATAGTCTATTTTGTCATATTTCGTAGCTTAGGAGGTCATTTATCACCTTACTGTAGTTTTGGTGCCACCATGAATATTGGTGCCATTGGTACCATTGTTTCCATTGGTGCCATCGGTGCCATTGGTTCCATTGGTGCCATTGGTGTCAATCCCTACATTATAGGAGCCCACTCTAAGTGCCACCAGCAACCTCCATTAGTTGGTTGTGGTAGGTAAGCAGTTATGTTGAGTCAACCTCCAGTTACAATCGGTTAGATCACTTTTAGTTATCCTAGAGCCAATTATGCATGCATGAAGGGATACTGGAACCATTTTCCACCTACCTCATTAGTTAGTTGATTGTAGACTGATTTAGACATCCGCAGTTAGACTAGTGAGCATCCGGCAGTGATTTAGACACACTGAATTAGTTATTCATTCAACTTTAAGTTAGTTATTCAATCAGCTTGAGCTGGTAGATTTGAATCCTATCCATGAAATTCGAATTATATTTATTGTATAATAATTGTATTATTAATTAATGAATGAATATTAATGTTGTAATTAAGTGATCAATTATTATCAGATTTCTCTCAAAATTGTGTTGTTCATTGTACATTGTCTTTGATAATTACACTGCAAAATTCCACTTCTCTATTGCTCTCATTTTCCTATAGATCAATGGTTCACAAATTTAGCAATGTAGAGGTATACATATCCCATTATCCTTCCCCCAAACTTGAAATTATGACACCTAGAAGGACACCAAACCCAGGTTGACTAAACGGTTAAATTTGGATGGATCTCCTAAATCAGTGATAGGTGAGTTATAATTTCTCGCAAACTCTTCGACTTGAAAGTCCTCAATTTCTACTGAAAGAGGGTCGGGATGAATATATCTTAATTCAGGTTCCCCTGGACTTTCACTAATACCAGTTGATTCAAATGAACCACTTGTGTTTACTTCCCTCCTTAGAGGTGGCGGTGGGGGATCCATAGTTGTAAGTGGGGGAAGTTTGTGCAACCTTCTTGACTTAGGAGGAGGTTGATTCTCAATACCTAAAAACTTTATTTACACACACCTTATAAAGGTCTGTTAATAGAACAAGAAAACCAAAAATCACACCACTAGAAAATTTTATAATTATCAAAAACCAGGCAGACGAAAATGTCTTCCAAAGGAAATTATAGGATGATGAGGTCCAAAACAAACCAGTGAAGGGTCAAAGAACAGTTACTCGGGGTCCCGATACAATTTTTTTTGGGGCAAGAATTTGAATCACCAACCACTTTTCCAAATATTTGCACAGGTTTTCATCCCATATCTATCCTAGGTACAATGGAAATACCCTTCCATTGTCACATGTGTAAGAATCCTAAGTCAAAATACTAAGGATTTCAAAGATACAACGAAGGTCCATTGGAACAGTTGTTAATCCAACTGGTGTGCATGGGAAGGGTAACAAAGCTCAAAATTCAAACAACATCGGCACCTCACAAGGCCAAGGGTGGTATTGATTGAATCCCCGAACACACAATAGTTCTGGTGTATGCTAAACTGGGTGTTGGAGGGGTATCTTTGCAACCCAATCTTCGCAAAACCTCGTTCTTGACTCCTGTGTGAGAGGATCTTTTCGATTCACTTCCTTGTAAAAATGGATTTCCTAAGTGAAATGCCACTATGTATGAGTTTAAATGGTTTTGGATAGTTAAAGATAAGCTACCTAGGCTACTGAGTGGTGTCCCTAAAAAGAAAATGTTACTACTCAATTTTAAATTATAAATGTTATTTTTTAAGGTTTGTTATTTACTCTAGATAATGATCGTGAAACTTCTGGTGTTTTTGACTCAACAATAAAGTAAAAATATATGATGTAAAATGTTTCAAATTGAAATTTCCACTTATATTTTATTTTTTTTTAAACCAATGAAAATACCTACCCTACTTTGGAAATCAATTTTTTTCTTTATCTCTTTTGAAAATTCAAAAACAATGTAGATGCAACTACCTAAGACTGATATGCACCTAATTTGCTTTGTTTTTATTTTTCTTTTCTAAAATGAAATAAAAAATATGAAATTATACACAAATAAGAGTTAGAGTTATGAAAAATTGTAGAAACAAGACTTGGATCTAAGATATCATAAACACAAACATCAAAGGCCATGCAAAGTTCAGCAATACCCTACTTGGACAGAATTACGAAAGTATTAATGACAATGTTGTTCAAAGCTTGAAAAAGAAGAAATCAAGTTAACTTATGAAGAAACCAGACTGTAAGTGAGATCATACATCACCAAAAAATTAAAAACACATACCCTACCTACTCTTAGTTCAAGCAAAAACCAACCACAGAGGCCTAGCAAGTCTTCCACAAATATTCAAACCAAACTACTAAAGGAGGCTCACAATTCAAGCAAACAAAGACTAAAAAAATTCATAGACCAATGAAAGTTCCAGGTGAAGCCTAGAAGAATACATACATTCAAAAAGAAGACTTAGAGGAATTAAACCCTAGATTTTGAACATCTACCTACATGAAATATGTGACTATGTAGTGAAAAGACCGTGTATGGTACGCAACTGTATAGTATAAAACTCATGTATTTCTAGGGAATACGCGACTGTAAGTACTCTGTACTCATGGATTCTTCACAAATTTTTCAAAAAAAGAAAAGATAGACTCAAGAACCTAATAATTCAGATTGTAATGACTGAATGCTGCTTCTGCAAGCCACACACAGGACCAGAAATGACAAACTAGAAGAAAACTACAACAAAGAGACCCCAAAGAAAAGGAATGTCCCCAACGGAGTTGTCAATTTTGTTGTGAGGGAATTCATCCTATGGATGGGGTTTGAGGCCACCAACATACTAAGGGTTATATTGACAGACATATTAGGTTCAACAAGCATATATATTTAAAGGAAAAGCTTAATGGAAGAGAGGATACATACCTTATTCTAAAGGTTGGTCCTAGTTTGGTCTTCTCTCCAAATGCGCCCTTTGCTCCAAAGCTCCAATACCTGCAACAAAGAAATAACCTTCCTCAAATCACCTTCAACTATTATAACAAATGAGACATGAACATATATATTTAATGCAAATTAAATATAAATCACAACCTAGATCATTTCTCATAAACACATGAAACATGCATTGCAATAGAAATGGAAGAAAAAAGACTTTCTTTATTCATGAAGTTTCTGGAACAATTACATATACTCGTCCTGATCAAGATTCCTTGAAACCTGGATCTGAGCCCTCTTGCTTCTCTTCTCCAAAATAAATCCTCCAACATGACTTTGCCTCCAAAAGGTCCCCTTCTCTTCTAGCCTCTCTCATCATTTTATAGTTCAATAGGAAGAGGAGTTACAAGGTTAGGTTGGTTAGGGGAGTTGGGGTAGTTGCCAAATCGACCCCAACTTCCTTGTGATTAGTTTACTTTTTATTTTAGTTGGTTAGAGGAGTTAGGGTAGTTGCAAAATCGACCCCAACATCCTTGTGATTAGTTTACTTTTTATTTCTAACAGTTTTTTAATGGAATATGCAAGTTACAAGAAGGCAACTTGTGTATGGTACACGAGTTTCCTTGAGGAAACTCATGTGTTCAACTTTTGAGATCCATACGCAGGTTGTATGTGTTCATATCGTGTTTGATACGTAGGTTGCAAGGATTAAATTCATGTATTAAAGAAAAAATCATAATCCAAATGTGTTGATACCAAAGTAAACATTGTGTATTTAGGGTCCATATCTCTTATAATGTTAAGGTTTTTTTATCCATTAAGTCCTTTTGTGTGATGACATATTTTGTGTCATCACTCAGATGGAGAAGTGCAATTTAGAGGTATAAAAATGTGACCTAAGCTAATTGTGTAAATAATAACATATTAATATTTAGTAAATTGTTGAGCATGTGCTTGTAGGGATATACTAGTTTATGTATCTAAATATAAAAATGCATATATATATTTTTTGTAAAGCTGCAGCAATTATATTATATATCAAGAAAAATGTGTAAGAGTACATGTATCATAATTCATGGTTTATTAAGGTGACCTAAGGTAGTGAAACTACCACCACAGCTGCTCAAAAATACTAACATGACTGTCTTTCTCAAAAAATAAGGCTTTCCCAAAAGAGAGAAAACAAGCAAAATAGCAATATGAGACCATCAATTTCTGACTAGTTTTCAACGATATATAGGGAATACTATTTAAAATACTATCTAAAACTAAAAAATTAAAAAACTAAATAGAACAAGGAGTGGTCGAAGCAGCAGAATATCGCTTAGCTTGGACATGCACCATGAGAAGAGTTCTCATGTTCCATACTGATTGGGAATCCCTTTATCTCCATGTCTGAGGATCCTACGTCAATATGCTTGGCTAGGAGAGGTGCCCATTTACGTGGAAGAACTAGGTTGTCCAAATCTGAGTGTTGTATTTTCTTAGAAGAGAGGAGGCTAGGTTCGAGGGGAGTCTAAGTCACTAGTTGGTCCTTAGGATCATGAACTGGTAGCTTGCTTCCTTGCATTGTTGAATCATAGGCTCTTGGATACAAACTTTGAGAGGATCCCTCCCATCAAAATCTCATTATATAGCCCCTACATCGCTACTCCAACAACCTCAAAACCCCTCTCAAACAGAGAATGATCCCAAACGAAGTTGTCATCAAGGTGTTGATGCCTCGAAAATTTTCAGGTACCGACAATAGGGATTCTACCCAGTAAGAGATACCAACTAGATCGTTCACCATTTGGTGTGGGGAACCCATCAGGTTAGCGACCCGGCTACCGTATAATTAAAGTTTTTTAAGTCTTTTACCGGTTGCGTCCCGGTCCACAGTTTATGTGTTTTTATTGTTTTAAGGATGAAATGAAAATGCCTAAACTAAATGAAAATGACTGATAAATAAGAACCTCTGAAGAGTTGCGCAGGTTCTTACCTCTCGCCTTACGTAAATATTGCTCCTCGGTCACTTCTAAATTAAGAAAACCTGAAGTATTCTAGTCTATTCTAAACTAATATATCTTGTCCCCAAGGGGAGCAAAATTTAAATAGAAAAGAGTATTGTACTGTAATGTTTCATATTGAATTCTACAAATAGAGCTTTAACTTTCACACACATAGTTACAGCAGAAAAATAAACAAAGATAGCTTTGCTTTGCTAAAGCATTCATTACTCAATATATGCACAAGATTTCAAATAGAAAGTAAAATCATTCATCATTACAAAAACAATTCATAAGGTCGGAATGATCTCATAGTTGCACAAAAGATAAATAAGAAGTAATTCAACATTGGCACTCCATACAATCCACATAAAAGCATGTGCAGTCCTTCCCCGGCATAAATTGTTCTTCTTTATTCATAGAAAAAATAGTTCTTCATACAAATAACTCAACATACTTGCGCTAGTGAAAGTCCCTTCTATTCTATCTTCTACTCCTATTTATAATACTATTACAAATGACTCTTTTACTACCATAACTTTAGAACTTCCCTGAATTTTTGACTTCAAAATTTATCCTTTAGTGCCTTACACTAAGAAAATAAAATAATAAATTACATAAAGAGCCAAAATATATAAAAGACAAAATTTCAAGTGGGTCCAGCTGGTCTTGAAATGTAATCATCCCACACATTGGCTTCTTCTAAAATGGTTCGATAATATATTAGCTCCACAAACTCACAGTTACATCATGTACAACCAGTTGTGACTCCACTTTTGTCACTTTTGGTGGAGTCAACTTGTATAGATCTTCCAGGAGATGGCTACTGACAGAGGATTGTGCAATCCAAGTTTTAACATCCTCTTTCTTTATGACCTCCATATTCAGAATGTATTGTTTTTCTTCAAGAAACCTATAGTGTAAGAACTTCAGATGTTTTTATTTATCTGGGAAGTCTTTGGTCTTTGTTGTTAAATGAATATGGCATTTATTATGATTCAAGTGCATTTTCTTATAGAAATCTCCACATTTTTTCAGAGTCTTCACAATTCCATTGCTCAACCCTACAAAAGATTTCCTCTGAAATTACAATAGCACCAATTCTATCTTTAAGCCTCTATTTTTCTTTTAAGGAAAATGCTCGGGAAAAGTTGAAATGGCTTCTTCCCAAGTCAGCTGGATTTGAACTTTCTTGTCAACTACTAGTAGTCCTTCAAGGAAACTAAGTGACATATCTGGTATTTCATTTAACCTTTTCTCTGACTGCTTTACCTTATATATCTCCTTGGAAAGCTTCAATTGAACTTGATGAATGTTCCTCCAGATTGAGTAGGCTTGATCACAGAAAGGAGTCATATTAGGTTGTCTTTCGGTGGTCGTCTTAAGCTGACTCTCAAATGATATGTTCTATACCTCCAATTCTTCTGCTCAGGTTCTCATGTCCCCTGCTTGTATGTTTGCTGCAGATTTTTGTGCTTCTAATTTCAAAATATTGTCTTCAATATATTTTTCATCCCCTTCCATGATTGTAACTAAAAGCTCCAATGCATCCTTTTCTAATTCTAAATCTTGATAAGCCATTTGGAGCCTTTCAAATTCTGAAAGAGTTGCCTCATGTTTCCTTTTAATTTCCTGACCTTCCCCTCTTTCTTTGATTAGAGTGTCTTTCATTTTAATCATATTTTATTTATAATGATCGACGTCTTCCATCAATTTGTCAACATTATTATCATTTGCTTGAGTGGCTGCTATGCTGACTGATGCTAATAATTTGGGGTCCTTATTGGTTTTTTCAACAACAGTTTTCTTGGTCACTGTGATTACATCAGGTTGTGTGTCGATATTTAATCTCTTTTATGATCTTCTAACCATGGTTTTCTTGTTCCTATCAAAGAATATAGTTTCCAAGCATGCTACTGTGTGATTCTTGGATGGAGTGAATGGAACTAATCCAAGTTCTGCAAGAGGAATGTGGCCTCCTGTTATCATGTCACTTGATGGGGTAGGAGGATCCACCGAATTGTCTTGGGTTGTGTCTTGGTTCAAATCCTATCTGTCTTTATCCTCTTATTCTTTATTTTTCAATTCTCCAGCTTCTTCTCGCACTCCCTTCTCTTATTCCTTTTGTAACCTTTCTTCATCTTCTTTTTCCCTTTGAGCCTCTTCGTTTCCTTGCAGCCTCTTCTTATTGCTTATGTTGTTCTGTTGTGTTGCTAATACCTTTGCCTCCACTAGTGTTGATATTGTTTTTGAACTGCTTACTTAAAGCAGTCATGTTACATCCATTCTTGTATGTCACCTCATCTTTGTCAAAATGATGAGAATATTCAAAATGAACTCCTATAGTCGCACAATGTTTTTCAACCTTGTCATAGGAGTCATTCATGTGGAAACTCTTTTCCCCAAAGCGAAAATTTTCCAAATCTTTTACAAATTCTCATGCAATTTTTACCCTCATGAATTTATAGCTGCCAATGCAGAATGGTAATGGTGGGAAAACTACATTCTTCATGTTGAATAGGAAATTTCCAAATCCATCTATGAATAGTTGTCTCACTGCTTCCTTGTGGACTATGTAGTCTGTGGCATACATGGGAATCAATGATGGAGCTCGATATCCTCCATACATCCTAAGGTAAGTACCCTCCTTTGAGAAACAATAGTCCCCATATTCACATATAATTTCCATAGCACCTTCAAACATGCAGTTTCACTCTTTGATAAAAATCAGCTCGTGCAGAGGCATAGGAAATTCTTTGCATGTGAGTTTGTAGAAACTTGAGTATTTGTGCACCCAAAGAATTTAATATGCAGCATATATGGAGGTCTTGGTGAAATCCCAAGTACAATTGAGCTTCGGGAATGAATGTAGGCATAAAATACAATCGATCAAGTAAGAGCCCATATAAAATTCCGACTTTCTCTGAGTCAGTCCTCCTTGTGCAGCAGCTATACATGACGACAAGCTACTTGATACAATATCTACCCAGTTAAAAATGGTTTCTTCCATAGCCACATGGTATATCAATGGGATCCAATTTAACTTGTATAAATTCCCATTCCCTCAGCCAAATATTATGTTTAGCATTAGGGCTATAACCCTGTAAGGGGCGTGTAAACTTGCAGTCTCGTACTTGCCAGTGGATTTATGGCATAGTTTCTTTCCTTCTACCATTATCCATTTAGCACATTCAAAAACGTCCAAATTCAAACTTTTCACCCAGTCATTTTCCATCATAACCTGTGGGGTGGGTAATTTGTAGGCCTTGGTTATATATGTCGGGGTGAAGGAAGAAAAAGCTTGCCCTTCTGTGTTGAAAATAATCATAGTGGTTGAGTCTGTTCGAGGTAGGATCCATTTGATTACTTTAGGACATGGGAAGAGATCGGGCCGCGTGGCTGCCATTGTGATACCTGACTTTCTTATGTTTTTGTATAAAGGCAAGCCCTCTAGGACCGAATCAGGGACATTCTGATCCTTAATCATAGGATATACTTGACCCCACTTAAACTCCTATTCAACTCCTATGACATATTTTGTGTCTTCGTATATGATTTCAATCCTGGGAATTACCTCAACATCTGAATCATCTTCGGTGACCTTAGCCTTTTTCTTTCTTCTCTTCTTCAGCATGGTTTGAGGTGAGGACTAAAAATGTCGCATGACCACAGTAAGAGATGTCTTAGTGATATTAATGATTTAATGTGATTGAAACAACATACATCTATATCAATAGGAAATACCGAAATAAGAAGCTAAGATATCAATGTTAAAAAATCATTGTTTATTTCAAAGAGTAATATTGTAGTTAGTGTTTATTATGATAAAGGATAACACAGATATATTTACCAATTCATCATTGGCCATTCGAAAGTAACTTTGTGAGCTAGATAAATCACTCCCACATGTTGTCCAAACATTTTACACTCACAGCAAGGGTATATATTAGGTCAAAACTTAAATGAAACTCATATGTATGGGTGCAGGTGTTATTTTGGGACCTACCTCATTGGTTCTTTAAAACATCAATGTTAACTGTCTGCAAAGTTTACAATCTTTATTCAATTAGCTTTAAAAAAAAACACCACAACACTGAGACTTCTTTAATTGACTTCCAAAGAGTAAGAAAACAACCAGTAAAAACGTGGCAAAGGAATTGTGACTCGAACCGAGGGAACCTTAGGGAAACTTGAAACCCTAGATTGAGCCTAAAAACCCATGAAAGCTTCTTAAACCACAGTGTCGGCCCTAAGGGGAAAATTATGGAGTCAAATACTTCCTGAAAGGAAACCCTAGGCCAAAAATTTGAAATGCAGTTGTACACTAAGTGAAAATCCACCAAAGGTTCCCGTATCACTGCATACAAAACTAAACCAAACAAGGTGAAGTCAGAGAAACATCTGACCTGCCATAATTTCATCATAAAAAACCTATAGGTTTGACATATGCATATCTACGGTTTGAATGACAAACTCAAACGACGCAGCGAAGGTGGAGTTAAAACCCATCACGGTCAAGATAGCAGGCTGGTAAAATGCTCAATGAGGTCGAGGGTTCTATTGCATCCAAAATCAGGAAGACTCCAGTAGTCGACCGGTCAAAATGAGAAACCTTACGAGCTAGGGTTGGCTTGTGAAACAAGGCCACGGATAGTAAAACCATATTGTGGTAACCCTAAACTTCTAAACATGCAGTTATTTCAAGCTTTTAAAACAATATAAGTTTAAAGACAAGTTTTAGGTCCTACTTGGAAACTATAAGTGTGGGTACGATGTTTGGTGAGGTAATCCAAAAGCTTCATGTGGTGAAGGTTGACTGGATGCGTCCAAACGGGCTTGTGCTTAACAAACCTCAAAACTTCTCACGTTATATATATATATATATATATATATATATATATATATATATATATATATATATATATATATATATATATATATATATATATATATATATATATATATATATATATATATATATATATATATATATATATATATATATATATATATATATATATATATATATATATATATATATATATATATATATATATATATATATATATATATATATATATATATATATATATATATATATATATATATATATATATATATATATATATATATATATATATATATATATATATATATATATATATATATATATATATATATATATATATATATATATATATATATATATATATATATATATATATATATATATATATATATATATATATATATATATATATATATATATATATATATATATATATATATATATATATATATATATATATATATATATATATATATATATATATATATATATATATATATATATATATATATATATATATATATATATATATATATATATATATATATATATATATATATATATATATATATATATATATATATATATATATATATATATATATATATATATATATATATATATATATATATATATATATATATATATATATATATATATATATATATATATATATATATATATATATATAACGTTTAAACAATAATAAATGTGATCGTTGCGGTAATAAATGCCGCACAGATGAAAACGTCGTTTCGACACTCAACTTAAAGATCCATCGAAAACTTTCCCTAATTTTATCGATACATCAACACCAAATTCTAAGTTATCCGTGATAGTGTTGGTTGAAATGTCTGAGTTTCACTAACACCATCGGCAAGAACTAGTCGAACATTTCCAAAAAATACCATCGGCAAAACTCACAAAAGTGTTTCCATGAAAAGCTATCACAAGCGAAATCTAAGTCTTATCGAACATGTCGGTTGAAAACCCTGATTTTTGTCAACACCGTCGGCAAAACTCAACAGGATCTTCCGATAAAATTCCTTCAATAATGAGCATCGGAAAGAAAAGATAATTTTTCACCAGTAGTGTCGGCTCAAGATCCTAAGTCTCGCTGACATTGTCGGTAGAAACTCGGCAAATATTTTCGATAAAGACTCGTCAAACAAACAAAATCGACTCAAGAGAGTCAGACAGAAAAGTTGAGTTCTTCCTATGTGTCAGATCGATTCATTGAGTACTTCCGATGTGTCGGATCGACTCACTGAGTTCTTCTGACACGTCAGAAGAAAAAGTTGAGATTTCTAACTTAGTAAAAAAACTTTTTGGCTTGCTCCAAGAAAAACTATGTCATGGGATGAAAAAATCAAAGGGTAGAATCAGTTCTAAGGAATGATTAAAACCAAAATTCTAAGGAGGGCCCCTAAAATTATAAATTTTGGGGGAATTGGTTGCAGCAGCAACATTTGGCGACTGGGGGGGAACACAGATCTCTGGAAAACTATATTTTCAAAACAAAATCTGCGACATGGTACCTGATTAGAAAAACTTATTCCAGGTCTCCTTCAAGATCATTTAAAAACTAGACTTCTCTAGGGATATAAAATTCAGTGGATCACATTGATTGTAGTCTTTGGGGTAGGTTAACCAAGATTAGAAGTCTTGATAACTCTCTTGGGGCCAAATTGTGAGATTCATTTTACCTCTATCTTTGGTTACCACCGAATATGACACCATAGGATCGTGGTAGAGTTATACATATGCATTCGTTTCTTCCTCATTCACATGACATTCACATTCTTTTGATGCTTAAAGAAATTTGTCTTTCAAGTCCGCCTTTATTCAATTCTTTTACTTTGAGAAATTGATTTAGGTTTTTCCATCTATGATGTCCTTTTGTGTGAGTGATGACTTATTTCAACTCACGGAAGGAGAAGAAACTTTCTAAGTAATCCATTCATTTTATTTATTTATTTCTTCAGTATATCTTCTTGATGTATATTTTATGTTTTAGACTTTTGACTCTGTTGAGGCCTAGAAATTCACAAGCAACAACAGCAAGGGACTCTCCCCAGTCAACGTTCCCAACTAGCCTATGACTGTTTTGTATAGGGAATCCGTCCGGTTTGTTGTCCAGCTACCGTAGGTCAAGTAACAAAAACAAAGGGTTTTACCGGTTGTGGCCCGATCCACCGTATATATTTTTGTATTTTTTTACTTTAAGTATGATATGCAAGTGCCTATCTAAGATGCAGATTGATAGAGAATGCGAGGAGTGGTCACAATGTGATGCGCAGGTTCTTACCTCTCGTCTTAGACCCTCTCGCATCTAAATCGCACACAAACTGAAAAAACAATATTAACTAAGTTGTCCCTAGGGAGCAAGATTATCAATTAATGAGTAATGCATTACTGTTCATATGTTAAGATAAATCACAGATAGTTGTTCTTAAAATCAAAACACGTAAACATGAATAAAGATATGCACAACAAGATAGCTCGTCGTCTGTTAAAATATTCATTACTCATGGTGGAAATAATCACAAAATAAACTAGAGAACATTCATATAAGAACATAGGTTCAGAAATTTAGAACGATCTCACAGTTAATGAAACACAACTGAAAACGAAATAGTTCCCCTTCAACATTGTTCATTTCATCACATTTGAACATTCCACACAGCACTTTCTCCAACATGCAAAATTGTAATTTTATTATTGCAAAACGAAGTAGTTGCTCTTACAAAAAGTATCTCACAAGTCTCACTGGGAAAAATCCCTCCCTTCTCTTTCTCTCTTTTCTCATTTATACAAGAACCAGCCCAACCTTTCGGTTGCCCCATAAGCGTTTCAATCTCCAGTCTTGTCGTTTTGCGAATGCTCATACTTCCATGTTACGTTCAAAATAAAAAACCTTTATAAAACAGGCATAGCTAGGTAACTGACAAGACACCCAAGCCTAGGCCTTTGCTCTCTAATGATTATGCCCTACCATTCCTTGATCCCTCTTCAGACCCTTATAATTTTCTTCCTCGATTAACAACTCTGCCGCCTTATGTTTTAACATTCTTTGTCTTCCAACTGCATTTTATTTTCCGCAATAATCTTCTAGGGATCTGAGAAACTGCCATGTCTATCTGCAATCAAATGAGAATTTATCATTTGTTCCAACTATCTTTAAGAAATGTAAATTATAATATCAATGAAATGAGTACTAAAGAAGAGAAAATCGAAGTTGATTTCTTATGTGCAAACCTCAACCTAAAAACAAGGCACGCCAGTCTCTTATGAAAACAGTTACGATCTCATAACAAATGGTAGGAAAATGATTAAGAACGGGCACATAAAAACCCCCCATCGGTGGATCAGAACACTTGACATCGGTTCATTAGCGGGCTACACAGCCGCAACAGCGGGTAACCTACAATCTAGGGGTTCCGGCACACAAACCAAAATTTGCGTGATAAAACATCGGGGATCGGATCTTCTGTAGGCATCAGATAGTTAGTGAGCTACACAGCCGCAACAGCGGAAGTTAAAGGGTCAAGAAAAAATTGCAGACAAGTCACCATCGGAGAAACAAAGAACGGGATATTGACGAAAGGACAAATAGTCTGACGGGTCCTTAGTCTATTCTGGGGCCGCAACGGTGGAACTCAATCAGCTTGCAGCCTCTGATCACAGTCATAATTTTTTCTAAAAAAAAAATCGAAAAGCGAGGTCTATTTTCCAACAATAAAACGCGGGCTAACGTCCGAAAAATGGCAAATGACAATCCCATTTTCGACCTCAACGATAAAACATCATAAACCTGCTAAGCTTTACAGTCCAAAGCATGCACAGACCCAGACGAAATCCTAAAAAGAAAGAAAACTGGCCTCAAACAATCCAAACCTGTAGCAGAGTGGGGCAAACAAAATCAACAAGGAGGATCCAAAATTTTCAAAAATTTGGGAGAATTGTTGCAGCTGCAACAGACTCTTTATCTTAATCCTTTTGGCTTTCATTTTGTGGCATGGGATTATTTTGAATGACATACACCTATCAGTTCTGCTTCCTTTCCGTGGGTCTATGGCGGCAAGCTTCTTCGGATAGATATTAGTGTGAAGGTGGATGGAGCCCCAAGATAGTATTCTAGACCTCATTTATCTTAATCCTTTTGGCTTTCATTTTGTGGCATGGGATTATTTTGAATGACATACACCTATCAGTTCTACTTCCTTTCTATGGGTCTATGGCGGCAAGCTTCTTCGGATAGATATTAGAGTGAAGGTGGATGGAGCCCCAAGATAGTATTCTAGACCTCATACACCTTAGTTATTTTTCAAGGTTTAAGCAAGAATTCAATGTGTTCTTGAAATACCTTCCCTTTCAATAGTCTATTAATTAAAAAATCCCATTTTAGATCAAAATCTTGCATATATCTCCCAATACACAATTCTTGGATTTCAAAGTATTTTGCAATTATTCAGATCCCTATGTACCTAATGACCAAAAATTGACCTGGCTTAATCTTTAAAAAAATCAAATAAACTGAAGTAAATCAGTAAAAGAAAGCAAATGGCAGGAAAAAAAGAAAATAAAACAAAGGGTTTATTTATGTACAAAAGGACTCCCTAAAAGGACTAGGTGAAATATGGTTTGAGAACAAGGCCATTAACAAGAAGGTTCTCTTCCTTCCCTTGTAAATCTTGCAACTTATAGGTTGAGGGGCCTAGATTCTCAACAATCTGATAGGGTCCAACCCATACATGTTGAAATTTGGTTTGTTTTCCCTTCTCATCATGTGGGTGATCCCATTTTAGAACCAAGTCTCCTATCTCAAAACTAAAGAGTCCATATTTTCGCTTATCAAACCACCTCTTGACAATTTCTTGTTGTTGTTTAAATCTTTCTTTAGACTTAAGTCTGGACTCTTCAAGTTTCAAAAAAGTGTTAATATGAGCTTGTAAAATTCCACTACCAAATCCACGTGAGGCTTGAGCTAACTGAGAGGATGGAAGAAGAATGTTCAGGGGTAAAATAGCTTCTTTACCATAAACCAAGGTATAAGGAGATACTCCTAAGGAGTTCTTTGGGGTGACCCTATCTGCCCATAGTGCATTGGGAAGTGCTGTGTGCCAACTTCTTTAATTTTAAATAACATTTTTATTTAGAATTATAATAAGATTTTTGTTTGTTGATTCTGCTAACCCATTTCCCTAAGGATAATCATTGGTGGAATAATGCAACTTGTTTCCTTTTTCACAAGTGAATCTGGTTATCTTAATGGATGAAAAATAAGACGCATTATTAAAAATAAGTGAAATTGGAACCCCATACCTGGTCATAATGTTTTCTTGTAAGAAGTTGATGACCACGTCCTCGTTCACTTTACGTAGCGAAACCGCTTCTACCCATATCGTGAAGTAATCTGTATCTAAGAGGATATATTTTTGTTGGGGTGAAGAATTTGGATTAATCTCCCTAATGATGTATATACCCCGTTGTTCAAAAGGCTCTGAAATAATGACAGGTTGTAATGGTCTAGCTGCTTTGGCTAATCTTCCATCGCTTCTTTGAAATACGTCACACTTTCTCTCATAAGCATGATCATCCTTAAATAATGTTGGCCAATAATAGCCAGCCCTGAGGATCTTGTGAGCAGTAGTATCTCCAGATAAATTTCCTTCAGTAGGGCCATCATGCAATTCCTTAATGACTTTGGAAGAATATTCTTGCTTGAGGCATATCAGGAATACTCCATCGTATTTCTTCCTAAAAAGAACTCCATCGATTATCTGATAAGAGGATGAATTTAGACGAAGTTCCCTTCGTTTCTTAGAGTTCCAATGTTCCGGTAAATATCCTTGTTGTAGATAATGCACCAGGTCTCTATACCATGATTCCGGAGCAGTAAAGATAGGACATACATCAATCATGTTTAACTCTGCTTCATTTTCCCAATCACAATCTTCATTAGCATGACCTTCTGCAATTAACTTACACAACCCTTGACCTTTAATAATAGTGGTTGGTTTGAATTCTAAATCATACTCCTGTAATGTTGTCATCCAGTTCCATCTTCGTTCACCCAATTATTTTTGTACGAAGAGGGTTCTGACAGTCGGATGAGGGACTATTAATTTGGTTCTATTTTTCAGAATGTAAGGTCTGAAATGTTTCACTGCTTTGAAAACTGCATTTCTTTTTTGTCTACAGCAGGGTAATTCAATTCATCCCCTTGTAATCCAATGCTCATAAATGATATTGGGTACTCATCTCCCAATTCTCCCTTCTGTGTGATCACTGCTACAAGCGAGTTGTCTGAAGCGAAAGTATACAGAATAAAATCTTTTCAAAATCAGGACTTCTTAGAGAAGGTGCATGAGATATTGCTGCTTTGATGTCATTAAAGGCAACCTTCTCCACATCGGTCCATTTAAATTTCACACTTTGCTTCACCATTTGTTGCAAAGGTTTCATGATTTGTGCAAAGTCTGGGACAAACCTTCGAACAAAATTTATGGTACCCATCAATGATTGCATACATTTTTTGTTATGGTACCCATCAATTTCTGGGTCTATAGAGATTCCATTCTTAGAAATAATATGACCAAACATATTTCCTTGTAAATCTACGAAAATGTTTTTCTTGGGATTTAAAGATAAGTCATACTTTCTACAACAATCAAAAATTTGTTTTAAATGAAAAACATGATCTTCCCTTTTCTTAGAGAAAATTTTCACATCATCTAGATATACCACCACACTGTGGACAATTAATCCCCGAAAAGCGATATCCATTCCCCTCTGAAACGTAGCTCCAGCATTTATGAGGACAAAGTGCATTCTTCTATAGGAAAATGTTCCCCACTTTATTCAAAATGTATTTTTCAGCCTATCATTCTCAACCACCAATACTTGGTTATAGCCAGAAAATCCATCTAATAAGGAGAACAATTCTAAACCTGATACCATCTAGAGAATTTGCTCCATTGGTGGAACTGGATAGTTATCTTTATCTGGAACTCTGTTCAAATTTTGGAAGTCAACACATAATCTTATTTCTCCTGACTTCTTCCTCACTGGAACCAAATTTTCTACCCATTCTGAATTTCGAACTCTGAAAATAATCTTTGCATCAAGTAATTTATTTACCTCATTTTGAATTAAAGGTTCCAACTTTGGATGCATTTTCCTCAGTTGTTGCTGGAATGGTTTTACGCCCACTTTAATAGGAATAACATGTTGAATAATACGTGTGTAATATGTATTTAGGTATTCATATGTCCAAGCAAATATATATTTATATTTCTGAAACAAATTGATAAATCAACTCCTTTCTCCGTGAGAGAAACACTTTCCCAAGTTCACATACTTGGGCTCATCCTCTCTCCCTATATTAATCAGTTCATATTGCCTAGATGAATTGTTAGTATTGACATTGGATGGATTTTTGAATTTGTTATGTAATTCAAACATCTCCTCTAGTGCCCTTACTTCTTTGGGCATAAAATTTCCTTTGTTTACTTATCCATTTTGTAAATTTCCTTGATGCTCTTCATCATCAATCACATAGTCTTTGAAAGTTTCATCATTTGCCAGAAAATCTATAATTTGGTCATTATCATAAAACACCCTCGTATTTGTAACATTATCTAGTACTACTGGCCTGAAAATAAGTTCAATATCACACTTGTTATTAGTAGGCACTAACCTAACAGCATAAAAAACTAAAAAATAAGTTGCGACATTCTATAATCTAGGAATTGAATTTATATTGAAAGCATTGAAATGAGAAATCAGATTCCATACTTCAAATTGATATCCTTTCAGGTGCGGTGATAAACATTGTATAGTGTCTCTGACTTGTCTAACTATTATCTCAGAGTCACCAGAGAACTTTTAATTTCTTAACATTAATTTCAATGGCTTTCCTCATGCCCTGGACTAGAGCTTCATACTCAGCAGTATTGTTTGTACATTCAAACTCTAGTCTACAAGAGAGAAATTGTTTATTCTTTTCTGGGTCAATCAGGACACAACCGGCTCCTGATACCTCTTGTGTTTTGGAACCATCAAAGTATAAAAACCAAAATATATCTTCTAAATCTACCTGATTAGTGTTACTTCCTATGTTATAAACTAAATTTACAATATTACAGTCAATATCATCAGTCTGTGAAAATTGAAGGAGACTGGACTGTGTGTTTGATCCACAACTGGCCTCTTCAGCTTTATAATTCCCTAGCTCAAGTTCTAAAAAGTAGTTACCCAAGACTGAAGATGAGAAGTTTACTGGTTCATTCTTTCCCTCCAATTGAGTTACATTATGTTTCATATGTGGTTCCCTCATTACCTTAATCTGATTTTAACTATTCTTATATGGAAGCCACATGTGCGACCAATCAGTTGCAAAGTACCTGTTCAATTTCATTGACCATTCCCTTCTCAATAACAATCCATAGGCCTCTGGTATATCTACTACCATGATATATATCAACTCACAAACTCTATCATCTGCAGATAACCGAATCAATACATCTTTCATTTCCCCTGTTACCTTGACAGCAAATCTGTCCAATTGAATGATACTACATGAGGATGGTGTGGGTTGACCATTAATATTTCTACATACTGAGAGTGGAATGACATAATATGAAGCCCCAGAATCCACCAAACAGTTATGCACATTATGATTAAAAATCTCAAACGATAACAAAAAAGGCAAAGTATGAGATTTGGATTTTCCTCCAATGCTTGCTTCATTAATTTCTTTACCAAATTCAACGTCTTCTTGGGAACTATTGGGTTGTGGATCAAAAGCTTCAGGAAGCTTCTTTCTTTTTTGGGGTAAATTACATAATTCAAATAGAGAAATATTTGCTTTTGTTTTCTTAATATCTTCTACTATATCATACCCCATATCATATTCTATCATACCTTTCTTGTTGCTTTTGGTTTTATTTACCACGGTCCTTATAGGATTACTGACTACTAGATTTGTATCTTTTATGTTGACCGGATTAGACTTAGATTTTGTTTGGGTAGTACTGATAATTTTCTTCATGTTTTCTTGCATCTTCTTTATTGTAGGTAGTACTGGTATTTCATTCATTATTGGTCATTTACTTCTAGTTGCAACATTAACCGATGATAGTAGAATCTCTTCAATAGGATCCTCTTCATTTAGTCCCAATGTGGGTATAAAATCCCATAATACCATTATGGTTTCTTCATCTGTTTCTTTCGGTTCATTGGTTTGTTCTTCTTCCACCCCATCCTCTATTAATTGAGCATCTAATAGTTGATTCATAACCAAAGTCATTGAGTTTATCCACTACGGGAAACTCTTTTCAGAGTGAGGCTCTTGATGGAAAGTACATAAATGGTCCATGCCTACCTCATTAAAGTTCAAAACGGAAGAATTATACACAGGTGGTTGAGACTACCCACTTTCTTCCCTTTTCTTGAAATAAGGCTTGAACTATTTTTTTGATGAACTAGCTTCTTTCTCCTTTTCTAGATCTACTATCTTATTCAATAACTTTTCTACCATCTTGACCACATTTTCTAATTCATTCGAGTGTTCTTCCTTAGGTCTAGTTAGCAGCAAAAAAAAATTATCGCTAAAGGTCTTTACCTCTGGTTCTGAAGTATGTTTTGCTATACTATTCATATAAGCTTCTACTTTGAGGGATTCTTCAAAATTTTCAACCAGTGTTAGCTTAACTACCCTCTTCACAAACATTGCTAGTTGTGAGGATAGTGTTGTGGTATAATATTCTAGTAATAACTCCTCAGTTGGTTTGGTTGTAGCACTAAAACTGCTCAGACGATTAGTAAAACTTTGGTTGAAATCTTGAACGTTTTCTTTCTTTTCTATTCTCAGGGACAGCAATTCTTTCATAAGGGTAGCTAGAGTTTTCTGACTACCAAATTTGCTTTTAAATTCCCTTTCAAAAGTGTCCCAGTTTGTTATTGAATTGGGTTGCAAACTAAAAAACCAAGAAGTCGCTTTAGGTTCAAAAGTAAGTGGAAAAATTCTGCATACAACATCTTCATGTTCAATATTTAAAAGTTCTAGAGCTAAGAAAAAACATTTTAGGTGGTCTTCTACAGAAATGTATTTTCCTGGGTAAACCTTTGGTAGCGTTCTCTCTGGATGTTTAGGAAAATCATTCAAAGGTGCAGCCAGATTAAGTGGTGTTTTGGCCCTCCATGCTGGTTGATTAGCAGCAGCCATAACTTTATGAGGAGTCTGTGGTGGATACTATGAAGGTGAATGTAGCGAAGACTGAACTATAGTAGACTCTAGTCCCAACTGATCAAGGGGTTGGATGATCTCTTGGATGGATAAATCCACTAACTCTTCTGAATTTTCCACCAGTATCGAATATTGAGTATAAGAATGTACTTTCTTGGAAGCATGCCTTCTTCATAATTTAGGAATTGCTTTCAATCCTCCAATCGTCTTCACGTAAAATTTTGTATGTCTTCTCAAGTGATTAACTTCTTCAAACAGAACAACATATAGGCATTCTGAACCTTCTTCGTTAGAGCCTACTTTCTCTTCAGGAAACTTAGTTTCAGATGTATCTCCAATTGAGTAGTTTCTTGTAAATGGATTTCCTTTTCCAGCCATGCATTGGATGCCCTCCTTCTAGTGCCAAAGATTCCTAGAAAATTCCCAGGTACCTACGGTAGGGATTCTCCCCGGTAAGCGATCCCAACTAGATCGTTCACCGATTGGAGTGGGGAACCCATCCGGTTAGTGGCCCGACTACCGTAGAATTAAAGTTGTTTAATTCTTTTACCGATTGTGGCCTAATACATCATTTATGTTATTTTATTGTTTTAAGGATGAAATGCAAATGTCTAAGATAAATGCAAGTGACTAATAAACAAGAACCTCTGAAGAGTTGCGCAGTTTCTTACCTCTCACCTGACGTAAATCTTGCTCCTCAGTCACATCTAAATTAAGCAAACTTGAAGTATTCTAGTCTATTCTAAACTAATCTATCCTATCCCCAAGGGGAGTACAATTTAAATAGAAAAGAGTAATGCACTGTAATGCTACATATTGAATTCTATAGATAGGTGTTTAAATTCCACACACATAGTTAGAGCAGAAAAATAAACAAAGATTGATTTTATTTGCTAACGCAATCATTACTCAATATATGCACAAGATTTCAAATAGAAAGAAAAATAATTCATCATTACATAAATAATTCATAAGGTCAGAACGATATCACAGTTGCACGGAAGCTAAATAATAAGTAATTGAACATTGGCACTCCATAGAATCCATGTAAAATAATGTGCACTCCTTCCCCAGCAAAAATTATTCATCTTTATTCATAGAAAAAGTAGTTCTTCATACAAATAACTTAGCATACTTGCACTAGTGAAAGTCCCTTCTATTCTATCTTCTACTCCTATTTATAATACTATTACAAATGACTCTTTGACTACCCTAAACTTAGAACTTCCCTGACTTTTCGACTTCAAAATTTGTCCTTTAGTGCTTTGCACTAATAAAATAAAATAATAAATTACATAAAGAGCCAAAATATAGAAAAGACAAAATTTCAAGTGGGTCCAGATGGTCTTGAAATGTAATCATCCCACACATTGGATTCTTCTGAAATGGTTCGATAATATTTTGGCTCCAACAACCTCACAGTTACTTCATGTACAGCCAACTGTGACTCCACTTCCGTCACTTTCGCTGGAGTTGACTTGTATAGATCTTCCAAGAGATGGCTACTGACAGAGGCTTGTGCAATCCAAGTTTTAACATCCTCTTCCTTTATGAACTCCATCTTCAGAATGTATTGCTCATCTTCAAGAAACCTAAATTGTAAGAACTTAAGATGTTGTTCTTTATTTGGGAAGTCTTTGATCTTTGTTGCTAAAGGAATATGGCATTTATTATGAGTCAAGCACATTTTCTTATAGAACTCTGCACATTTTTCCAGAGTCTTCACAATTCCATTGCTCAACCTTACAAAATATTTCCTCTGAAATTCCAAGAGTGCCAATTCTATCTTTAAGCCTTTGTTTGTCTTTTGAGGCAAATGCTCGAGAAAATTCGAATTGGATTCTTCCCAAGTCAGTTGGATTTGAAATTTCTTGTCGGATGCTAATAGTCCTTCCCAGAAACTAAGTGATCTATCTGATATTTCATTTAACCTTTTCATTCCCCACCTTACCTTATATATCTCCACGGAAAGATTCAATTTAACTTGATGAATGTTCCTCCTGATTGAGCAAGCTTGATCACGGAAAGGAGTGATATCAGACCGCCTTTCGGTGAGCATCTTAAGGTGATTCTCCAAAGATCTGTTATGTACCTCCATTTATTCTGCTCGGGTTCTCATCTCCCCTGCTTATCTATTTACTGCAGATTTATGTGCTTCTAATTCCAAAATCGTGTCTTCAACATTTTTTCCTCCCCTTCCATGATTGTAACCGAAAGCTCCAGCGCATCCTTTTCACATTCTAAATCTTGATAAGCCTTTTGGATCCTTTCAAATTATGAAAGAGTTGCCTCATGTTTCCTTTTAAGTTCTCGGCCTTCCCCTCTTTCTTTGATTAGAGTGTCTTTCATTTTAATCATCTATTATTTATAATGATCGGCATCTTCCATCAATTTGTCAACATTATCAGCATTTTCTTGAGCGGTTGGTACACTGACCAATGCTAAGAACTTGGGGTCTTGATTGGTTTTTTCAACAATATTTTTCTCGGTCACTGTGATAATGCCAGCTTGTGTGTCGATCTTTAATCTCTTTTCTAATCTTCTAACAATTGTTTTCGTGTTCCTATCGAATAATATAGTGTCCAAGCAAGCTACTATGTTATGCTTGGATGGAGTGAATGGAACTAATCTAAGTTTTGCAAGAGGAACATGGCCTCCTGTTATCATGTCACTTGTTGGGGTAGGAGGATCCACCGGATTGTCTTGGGAAGTGTCCTGGTCCAAATCCTCTCTGTCTTTATCATCTTGTTCTTTCTTTTTCAATTCTTTAGCTTCTTCTCGCGCTCTCTCTTCTAATTCCTTTTGTAACCTTTCTTCCTCTTCTTTTTTCCTTTGAGCCTCTTTGGCTAGTTTCTTCTCAGCTTCTTCCACTATCCTTTGAGCATATTCTTCTCATGTCCTTGCAGCCTCTTCTTGTTTCTTCTATTGTTCAGTTACGTTGCTACTACCTCTACCTCCACTGGTGTTGATCTTCTTTTTGAACCACTTACTTAGAGCAGTCATGTTGTAGGAATTCTTGTATGTCACCTCATCTTTGTCAAAATGATGAGAATATTCAAAATGAACTCCTACAGTCGCACAATGTTTTTCAACCTTGTCATAGGAGTCATTCCTATGGTAACTCTTTTCCCCAAAGTGGAAATCTTCCAGATATTTTACAAATTTGGGTGCATTTTTTACCCTTGTGAATTTATAGCTGCCAATGCATAATGGAAGTGGTGGGAAAACTAGCTTCTTCATGTCAAATAAGAAATTTCCAAATACATCTATGAACAGTTCTCTCACTACTTCCTTGTGGACTATGTAGTCTGTGGCATACATGGGCGTCAATGATGGAGATCGAGATCCTCCATACATCCTTAGGTAAGTACCCTCCTTTGAGAAATAATAGTCCCTGTTAACAATAAAATTAACACCCTCGAATGTGGTGGTCTGAAAACATATCTTCTTTTCACCCGTAGCATGAAGACCAGAATTTGGAACAAATTGAGAGCTTTGATCTCTAATCGGACCACTACTTCCGCAAAGGACGAAGTATGTGAAGACAAAGGTTTCTCTAAATAATTCAATACCAAGACTAATTAAGGATCAAAACCTAGTCACCACAACTCCTAGAGTGGAAAGAATACATGGGATATGTATTAATTGTCCTAAAAACCTAGAAATTCAAGTAAAATGCCTAAAAAATAAGGAAAGTGTATAAATTGAGCACATAGATTTGTAGACAAACACACAACTCACAAAATAGATCTCACAATTTACTCAGCAATTGAAGAATTAAACAGTACAAAAATGGCTTGCAACTGTGAATACTTTCATTAATCAAAAGTAATTAGATAATAATTACAATGAAGTACAATGGCTAAATAGCCACAAGCAATTTGAATCCACATGAGGAAATTCAAATTGATTACACTCTACTTTACTATAGGTAACTAAGACATTGTCTAAATCATTATCGGAGGACTCAATGGTTAACTGACCTTGTCTAAACCATAACCGAAGTTCGTCGGAGTTCTAAAACACAACTCAAGTGTTACATTCAGTGTTGACTAAGATTAACTAACTGTGGTAGGTGAGAAATGTGCCCCTGCTGCATGCAACCATGCAAACCTAGCGCTAACTAAATGTAGAGGACTAGAACTAAATGTAACTGACTCCTAACTTAGCTTGACTAGTCACCAACTCAACCCAGCTGACCTTGGTTGGTTTCGGCACTCCCAGTGGCTCCTAAATTGTAGGGATTGGTCTAGGAGGCTCCTAAATTGATGCATGCAAGTGCAATCAGTGGCAGTAGGCCTCAATTAGTGTTCCCCACACTTTAGTAACTAAAACATGTGCCCCCATTAGGCCAAGTTGACCCAATGGTGCTAGTGACTAAAAATAGACTGGATGGACTCCCGATTTAGACATGACTCCTGATTTATACATATGACCAAATTGGACAAGGGAGGATTAATAATCCTAATAAAGTGGGTCTTATTAAGGAAAAATTCAAAAATATTAAATCCACATTCATGGTGAGTGATTGGAAACACAAATCCAAATTCTATATAAGAAAGGCATATGGGAGGAAGGAAAGAGGACAAGCTAGAAAAGCAAAGGCATGTTGTAGGATTTGGAGGCTAGAGATAGAACCTTTCTTGCACATCATACTTTCTTTGATCATTGGCATTGATGAAGAGGGGTAGTTTAGAGCAAGGGAGAAAGGGATTCACCCATTATTGGGTTGCAATCACTTTCCTCTCAGTTTAATATGATGCAATTCAAATTCCTCTAAATATTGTGTTTCAATCCATGTTTCTTTCATGTATTTTTTGCAACATTTAGTATATAGATTTCATGCTAAGTTTGAAGTTTTTTGTAAGAGCTAGAGGTAAGGAACTAGGTAGCTACTACTAATGGAGGCCTAAAGGCCATGGAGGCTATAGAAAAAGGATCTTCACCAAACAACACGCTGCAAGAGGTAACCTCCTCCCTTCCCTCTCTCTCTCCTTTGAAAAAGTGTAGAAATTTCAGGAAATTGTCCATTATTCCATATATTCTATCAGTAGAATACACCCTCCATGTAGTTAAGGATAGATAGGTTGTAAACACGTCCCTACGGTCGAATCTACCAACAGAATGGCGACCATACTGGGGACCTAACGGGATCTGCTCGTGAAACACATTTTCTTGAGAATTTCCCCTTTTTTTGGGTGTTTATTTTTCTTTTAAATCCTTTGATGCATGCTTTGTCTTGTTCTTAGAAGGTTTTAATTCAGTCCTGGAGGTCAAAACCGGCCCAGATCTACATTTTCATAGTTAAAATGCTTCAAAATTTCAATGGTTTTGTCACAGGATCTCTTGTTTCTTGATATACGTGGGTTATGGTGTAACAGAAGCGTATACATGTGGGTTTTCTCTTAAACGTCATGTATATATGTTGGTTTTCTCTGAACAGTGGCTTATGGAACAGAGTCTAGTGTTTAGGGCATAAAATCCTCAATTCTTGTCTATTTTGACAGATTTTGTTTTTTTGTGGAAAGCTTAGACAACCCTCTATTTTATTTTAAAGTCTAATTTCATCCATTTTGGTTAAATATTTGAGGTTTTTTTGAATAATTTTGAAGTTTTGTGTGCATGTGGTTGAAATTTGAAAAACACATGATTCTTGATTTTTGATGGTCAGATCTGCAATTTTTGTCATTTTGATTGATTTTTGATGTTGTAGATGTCTTAGGAATTCTCTAACAGAGGTTGTATACAGAATTTTATTCCCTTTTATCAATATTTAGAGAATTTTTTGAAGGATTGTAAGTTTGGTGTGCATTTTTGGCTTGAGTTTGAAATTTGTGGAGATCGCTGATTTTTTAATTTTTATTGGATTCTTTTGAAACTTTGTAGAAATTTGATTGACCTCCTAAAACACTAGATAAATCCTAATATGACCTTTTAGGATCATTTTGGAATCATTTGGGGACATTTTCCCTCCATTTTGGAAGGCTTGGAAAACTCTTTTTAAGAAAAAACTAGGAAAAGATCACTTTTAGGAGGAGGTTTGTTTTAGTATTATTCAAAGTTTTCCTTGAAAATAATGCTCATATCTGAAGTTTTATGACATGATTTCCATTTAAGTCATTTATTTCAGCCTTGAATGTCTAAAAATTTGTCTAATTTGGTCATTTTCATCACATAGTGACACAAGGAAATGGTTGAAAAAATTAAAAGAACATGACCTTGTTTCAATTTATAAATTCCTCTTATCATGAATTTTGAATCCACGTAGACTTGGTGACCTACCACAAAACTTGTAATCACCACTAAGACACTCTTCATACCATCATTTAATATCAAATTCACTCAAATTCCCAAAATACGAACCTGCCACTCAAGATTAGTTCAAACACAATGAGAGGATCTTTTCTTCATTGTCAAGCTTCTTAAGATAAGTTGTGTTCGAGCCAAAAGTATCCTCTTCACTTGCACTTTTAGGAGGTCCTGTGAACGAGAAAGTGGATCTCAAGTGTACTATATAGGTTTTTTTTAGCAAAATTCGGAGCCACGAGTATCCTCTTCACTTGCGCTTTCAGGTGGTCCTGTGAACGAGAAAGTGGATCTCAAGTATAATAGGAATCCTTTGAAATTTTTAAGCATATATTCAAGCCACAAGTATCCTCTTCACTTGCACTTTCGGGTGGTCATGTGAACGAGAAAGTGGATATCAAGTGTAAATTCTTGTCATAAAAAAACAAAATTGAATCATATTCTTACATGTACACATCAGTTTAAGAGACTTATTGGAAACAAGAAAAAACATGGACTATTCAAACATTTTTTATTTCTAATCAGTAATAATCGAAACCAACCTCTTGAACCCTTGATTAAAAAATGAAAGTGATTTTGCAATACGCACATCTGAAGGATCTCAATGAACCTCTTACTCTCCCATAGTATAGAATTTCATCGAATGAAAAGATAGAATTAAAAGCATATGTGCATTGGTTTGGTTCAGTCGCATAAGTCGCAACATCATCAGTTTCACCACCACTCCTTGAAACTAATCGAATTACCTTTAAAATCAACGGTTAATCAAAAAAAAACCAAGATTTTATCTTTGATATCACCAACAAGATTAGGCTAGGGATTTGGGTTAATATGGTGAGTTAACACTCCAAAGACACAAAATTTGAAATTGTTAATGATTAAGAAAAATATGAAGAAACTTGAACTTTAAAAACTTTAATCCATAATAACAGTGTATATAAATCTCATCAATAATCCAAAGACATAAATCAAACCATAGAACACGGGATATACCCTGGGAAAACCCTCTACTGATTCAGAGGATAAAAAACCCATCAAACGATTTTAGAGTATGATAGATTAGTAGCAGAGAATGATTACAACACAATAGCAGATTGCTTTCGCAGAGAGCACCAAAGAGTGGAGATCGAATGGAACACCGTATCTAACTTGCCAAGTGCATAGCACTTTAATAACAAGTCAAATTAGGTTTTACAACAAAAATAGAATGGTTTCATGTATCATCTTCTTGTTAACACTTTGAACACTGATTCATCTTCAATCATGCACCCCCATGATCTGGTGCCAAGCTTCCACTCCATAATTATCTCCCACAAGAAGATATGTGCCTTCCATTAATTAACTAACTCTAACGGATTTGTTAACTGAGCTAAACTGAATGGAACTACATGCAACTAAATGTAACTGAGTGTAACTACATACAACTGAGTGTAACTAAACTCAACTGAATGTAACTGATTTGAACTAAATGTAGCTGAGTTGAACTGAATGTAACTGGAACATAACTGAATTTAACTGAAAAGTAATTGAATGTAACCAAACAGAACTAGTGCTTCTCCATCAATGTTTATTTCCAACAATAACTTGCATAAATTAAGGAGTTGATTCCTTAATTAATTGAACGTGTTTACCATAACTAATACTCAATTGATATCTAATCAATTCGAGTTTACTTGGTGGAAACATATGAAATTATCTCTCTTTCTCTGTGCTTATATTAAATATCTCTACATGGTCCATATTTGTTTTCATTAAATAATCATCTTTATCATATCATACTCATAAGATCATTTCCAAACCTATGATCATATGTATTGCCCCGGGTCATATAGTCACATGCTAAAGTAAATCACTCTACGGGTATCTAATCCCTAAAGGAGACTTGTAGCACCTATTAACCATGACTATCCATACATCACATAATATATCTACTTTACATAGTAAAGTACACCACCTCACAACATGAGGATATTCGTAGGGCTACACAATCCTATTGTCCACCTCAACCATATGAGGATATTCGTAGGGCTACACAAGCCTATTATCCACCTTAACCATATGAGGATATTCGTAGGGATACATAAGCCTACTGTCTTGATATTACTCACAAGACTTTACAACATCACCACCTCAATCATATGAGGATATTTGTAGGACTACACAAGCCTACTGTCCACCTCAATTATATGAGGATATTCATAGGACTACATAATTCTACTGCAGCACCACCTTAACCATATGAGGGTATTTGTAGGACTACACAAGCCTATTGCATCAGCACCTCAATCACATTAGGATATTTGTAGGACTACATAAGTCTACTATCTTTCTATTACCTACAAGAATGGAGAATGACTCCTAATGTTGTAATCTCAACACTCCCTCTCGGGGAGGGATTCATTCTCTTCCATACCATGCTTATCTCAAAAGTGTTTAAACTTTGTCACAAATAGAGGCTTGTCACAAATTTGCAATCTTCTCATCAGTACCTATGTATTGGAGCTCGTGACCATGACTTCAATGAAGTAAAACTTCATCTCGAATGTGTTTGATCATAAACACATCCAAGGTTTTCTAGAAATCTTGACTATTAACACCCAATGACGATAGGCGTAGCATCCCATGCTACACTACTCCTCAGTATGTAGTACTATCCGAAAAAACACATTTTTCTTTTGTAGTACTCTCATACATACATTTTTCTTCTGCAGTACTAGCCGCAATACACTTAGCTTTTGTAGTACTGGCCTTAAATTACATCGCTTATCTCAAGTTAAAACAATAGCTAGATAGCACAATCAAAGAATAGTTCTGCCATGTATCAAATACAATAAAGAGCCTATTCTAATGTACCTCAAAGGTACTCAAACATATTCCTAGTAGTAAGCATAAAACATAACGGGTCTTCTCAAAGACCAACTAGCTACTTACACAAAGTAGCATCATCTGAATCCAATCCAGAATAAAGTTTCTCTAAAATAGAAACCATGGATTTTTTTAAATCCATCACATACAACATTATACAACAAATTTGTAATAACATGCAAAAAGAAATACTTATATTTTCTTTCATTCTTCAACATTTGTTGACTTCTTGAATCTTCTATTATCTGGAGAAGTTCTTTGTGAGCATGCCATTCTTTGTAATGTTCTTCAAGTCATGATCACTTTCTTAGTGATCCTTCTCTTTATATTTGCAACACCCCAACTACCTCTCTGAGAGGTTGTAATTGTTCTCTAACATTCCAGACTATAAATAGTCTCTGATACTTTTGACCATGTCTCTTCTCATGTGGATTCTATCCACAAGCTATCACAGCCCTCGGCTGCCTAAGTCATGTATGATGACTAACTGGTGGGGACTTTATCTGATGTCGCCCATGAAGACATATCAATACTCCCTCTTCAACTAGAGGAGTTATTATGTACTATACCAAGCTTGTCCTGGACAGAAGCTTAGTAAGAATGTTGGCAATGTTGCTCATCTATGGATATGTACCATGTCTCAAATATAACTGACAGGAACCCTCAAAATATTTATTGCTTTTCAACATGCTCTATCAAGAGAAACACGTGTTATCTTCCTCGATCACTATATTAGTCATATTTCATATATCTTTTAAAACTCTATTTCACTGATTAAGATATATATGATTTCACATACACTTGTACCAAGTAGGTACCACAACACAAGCTTTGTACATGTCTATGTACAAACTACAAAGCACATAACAAATCATGGGACCTGTGACTAGCCAAATACATCTCAACTCACTTGAGATCCTTCAAATATGAAATAATAATAGTTTCATATTTACCTTCATATGTGTGGCCATGGATTTGTAGTCCATCATCCTAAAACTCTTCAGGCTCTTTTACTGCACATTTTCCTTAACTGAGGAAAATCTTTGTCTAGTGACTGCCACACCACTAATCATAAGAATCATAACAATATTCTTGAATACAATTCTCATCTTCCTTCTGAATATGAGCATCATGCATATCTCCTTTTTTTTTAACAGGAGGTACATCAACCAATTACATTGGTTCTTCATGAGCTAGTGAGACTAGCAACTCCCTCTCACCATGCAAAATGTGAGAATCATAATATGGGTTCTCCATCACAGAGACTTATGCTCATATATATATGAAGCTCTTCATTCAACACATGAATCTAAATAAGATAGAATATCTTCAGGAGTCTTCACATCTATCAAAATATAATTAAGCCATATATTTTGTCTGCTTTCCAAGAGACATAGGAACCTATTGAACTATTCTCTTCCAGGCTTAGCCATCTGAATGACTCCACATTCATGTCCTTCTTTACTTGTAGGTAATGGCATATTAATTTTCCCTACAAGACAAATTATTCTCATGGTTAGAACTATTTCATACTCATGAATTTTATTCACATGAAATACTTTCAATATACTGATAAAGATTTACTTAGTTATGTGCAAATACTGACCAACCGATTTATCATAACCCATTATAATATTATGTACTGATATGCAACCCTATATCAGTCCTATATCAGTCCAAAAATTCATTTTGTGAAAGAAATATATAGTCCCATGTTCATATCTCATGAGGCAAGCATGAAGCCCTCTATCTAGCCAATCATGTAGTCTTATGTTCACAATTCATGAAACAATCATGCTACCCTAAATCTCATGTCTTATGAATGATGTTTTCAACCTTGTATCATTTATACATAAGTCTTATATCAATCTTTATATCATCTCGCAAAATTTGGACTCATGAGATTGATAACATTCCAATAAAGATAGGAACAACAATGTATATGCTAAACACAATTCCAAGTCTAGAAATACAAATTGCAATAAAACATAATCTGATTTTATAAGAGCATATGATAATTAAATAATCATGCATCCCAACATTCATATATCATGAATCAATCATGTAGCCCAGCATTTATATCTCATGAATCTATCATGCATCTCTATATTTATGAAACAAGCATGCAACTCTATATTCATATCTTTATGAAACAATCATGAATCATTTATATCCATAATCATGCATGGTCTATATTCATATTTTATTAACAATCATGCATCCTCTATATGACTGTAATGCAACCATTCAAAAGCATATAGATCTAAGTAGCATATAATAAAAAATTTGGGTACTTATCTTTTTATTGTTTTGCATGCTCCCTCTTGATCTCTGCTTCCTTGTGGAGATTAGTATAGTCCCTCGGTCTTGGTCTCTTTGCAAATTTGAGTGCATGCAGGAGGTAGCAAATCTCTGCATGGAGAAACTTGCCCATGCAACCCGAAGTGAATGTTCTTCTTTCAAAGAAAACTTCTTCCAATGATCATCCTCTTATTTGGATGATATCTCAACTCTATGAGACTCTCATTATACATAAGATCCATTGAATAATGATATAATATCCAACTTACAACTCTTGGAGTCGTTCCATCAATTGGTTCACTTTAAGAAAACGGCCATAACACGAATTATGAGAATTTCATCTTCAAATACATGATCATATCTTGGCACACAGTTGCATACTTTTGAAATATTCTCAACAGTAAGCTAAATCGACCAATTTCGGAAGTGGGTTTTCAACCGTTTTGTCTGATTCCTCACGGATTGATCAAAACGTCTCCCCAAAATTTGTCTCCTGAAAAGTGATGGAAATGGTGCATGTTCGCTTGCTCTTTAATTTGCCCTGCATAAAGATTCCTCGCTCACTGAGGTCATGTAAACATCTAGATCATTATCCTCAAGAGTGATTCACACTCTTGCCTTCAATTTGAAAGTATCTTCAAATTGGTCTTCCAGTTGGATGGAGATCGATGCCATGGCTCCAATCTCTTTGCTCAATACTTCTCAAGATCATGTAGGCTTTAGTTGCTTGCGCAAACTGAGCTCTTACACGCCCTTACTCTGATACCATGTTAGTGATTGAGCAAAATATGAAGAAACTTGAACTTTAAAAACTTTAATCCATAATAACAGTGCATATAAATCTCATCAATAATCCAAAGACATAAATCAAACCATAGAACACAGGATATACCCTGGGAAAACCCTCTACTGATTCAGAGGATAAAAAACCCAGCAAACGATCTTAGAGTATGATATATTAGTATCAGAGAATGATTACAACACAATAGCAGATTGCTTTCACAGAGAGCACCAGAGAGTGGAGATCGAATGGAATATCGTATCTAACTTGCCAAGTGCATAGCACTTTAATAACAAGTCAAATCAGGTTTTACAACAAAAATAGAATGGTTGCATGTATCAGCAACTTGTTAACACTTTGAACACTGATTCATGTTCAATCATGCACCCCCATGATCTTGTGCCAAGCTGACACTCCATAATTATCTCCCATAAGAAGATATGTGCCTTCCATTAATTAACTAACTCTAACTAAGTTGTTAACTGAGCTAAACTGAATGGAACTACATGCAATTAAATGTAACTGAGTGTAACTGCATACAACTGAGTGTAACTGAACTGAACTGAAATGAATGTAACTGAGTTGAGCTAAATGTAACTGAGCTGAATTGAATGTAACTAATTTGAACTGAATGTAACTGAACAAAACTGAATGTAACTGAAAATTAACTGAATGTAACCGAACAGAACTAGTGTTTCTCCATCAGTGTTTATTTCCAACAATCACTTGCATAAATTAAGGAGTTGATTCCTTAATTAACTGAACTTGTTTATCATAACTAATACTCAATTGATATCTAATCAATTCAAGTTTACTTGGAGGAAACATATGCAATTCTTTCTCTTTCTCTGTGCTTATATTAAATATCTCTGCATGGTCCATATGTATTTTCATTAAATAATCATCTTTATCATATCATACTCATAAGATCGTTTCCAAACCTATGATCATATGTATTTCCCTGGGTCATATAGTCACATGCTAAATTAAATCACTCTAGGGGTAGCTAATCCCTAAATGAAACTTGTAGTACATGTTGACCATGACTAGCCATACATCACATAGTATATCTACTTTACATAGTAAAGTACACCACCTCACAACATGAGGATATTCGTAGGGCTACACAATCCTACTGTCCACCTCAACCATATGAGGATATTCGTAGGGCTACACAACCCTACTGTCCACCTCAACCATATGAGGATATTCATAGGGATACATAATCCCACTGTCTTGATATTACTCACAAGACTTCACCACCTCAATCATATGAGGATATTTGTAGGACTACACAAGCCTACTATCCACCTCAATTATATGAGGATATTCATAGGACTACATAATTCTACTGCATCACCACCTCAACCATATGAGGATATTTGTAGGACTACACAAGCCTACTGCATCACCACCTCAATCACATGAGGATATTTGTAGGACTGCATACGTCTACTAGCTTGCTATTACTTACAAGAATGGAGAATGACTCCTAATGTTTTAATCTCAACAAAAACTAGCATTGATTAACGAGAGTTAAATCCATTAGTAGAAAATAGTGCTAGTCGGGAAATCTCTTCTAACACAAGCATCAAGCACGAGGTCAATCTGAATTAGTAAGGGTGGTACCCCCCTCTTGCGTCTTTGGTGGGATATGAGCACATTACAGTATCTCGGTTAAGTGACAAGTTCTTGGGGTGACATCACTTTTCTGAGATAGCTAGTCTATGTGAGTTATCCTAGACTGATGACTTTCCTACCCGGTCATCGATTGTGAAGTGGCAACCACAGTTTCTTGTCCTAGGGAATCACACAAACTGTTGTGAGTTGGGGACACTTGCAATACTTGAGACAGACACAAGGTTGTTTCATCTCCTTGGGAGGGTGAGTAGCCTAGAGCTAACACTTGGACCCCTGGTGATTGAAGAACAATGTAACTGTTTCTCGTACCTTCACCATATAGTAATTCTTGAGACTTAATGTCCCTCAAGGGCTACTAGTTTTGGAAGGCCCTTTAAAAATCCAACTTTCCACTAAACCTCGGTTTTTTGGCAAATAAGCTTGATTGTTTCTTCCTTAGGGACTTTTTTAGTGGTGTTGACACTTTGATTTTTGTTGAGTCTCGCTGCCTTTAGGATTGTTTGATTGTATTTTGATATACTCTAATAAACAAATTCTTTTACTAAACTTCAGAGTGATTAATCTCCTGATCCACCCGTCAAGGTGGCAGTGAGGAAAATTACCCAAGTTTGAGGGTCCCACTACATTGTGGAGGCATATACATGAACCACATCATTGTGACTTGGAAACCGAACTACTTATGAACCCAATCAAATGTTACTAGAGAAGAACAATGTCAAATCAATTCTAAAAATTTGTCACATCATGGTCGGAAAATAGATAGATTTGATGATCTTACTTTAGTTGAGATTGAAAAATAAAATATCACGCATTTTCTCACAAAAATCCACCCTTAGAAAATCCTTTAAACTCAATCATACTTACAGAAAGTGAGTCACTCGTTAGTCTTTTTGAAATTTGTGATAAAATACAGAACATTACACTTGACCCTTTGGCTTCATCAGGAGTTGAAGGAACCATATCAACAAATGGTTGTGGGAGGTTATCAAAATCCTCTTGGCACACACAATAGTTGTCTAGGTTCTAATTTTGGGGCAACCCTTTACCATGGAATTTTATATTCTTGGAAGAAATAATGCATCCTGGAACACGAATGCCAATTCGAATTATCCTTCACCGATGGGAGGAAATTCCCCAGAGGGTTATCCTCTGATTTATCCTAGTACAATGCCTAGGGGAAATCCACCTATCAACCCCATTCCACAATGGAGTGGTCAGGTTTCAGAAAGTAACCAATCTTTTTAGATCCAACCTCCGTAAGGAGGAAACATACCTTGGAATTCCAATCAAAACCAAGGATAGAATCAATGGAATGGTCGGGTTCTAGTACGTAACCAAACTTCTTGGGACCTAACTCCATCAGGAGGAAATCCACCCAGTTGTCAAGTTGTAGGAAGTAACCAATATTCTTGGTACCTAACTCCATTAGGAGACAATCCACCCATTGATAATGTTCCAAGAAGTACCGAATCCTCTTGGGGGCAACCTTCGCAAGGAGGAAACCCACCTTGGAATACTAGTCAAATCCAGGGGCCACATAAATGGTGTGGTTAGATTCTAGGAAATAACCAATCTCACTGGAGTCTAACCCCACAAGAGGGAAATCCACCCATTCATCAATGGTGTGGTCATATTCTAGGAAATAACCAATCTCCCTAGAATCTAACCCTACAAGGGAGAAATCCACCCATGAATCCCATTTCATAATGGAGTGGTAAGGTTCTAGAAAGTAACCATTATTTTTGGAACCAAACTGCAATACCTATGTTTGATCCATCTAGTCTGCCACATGGACCTCGTGCCAATGGTATGATTGGTTCTGTTAACAACCTTCAGCAGAGCACCCAGCAAATGGTACAATTTTTTGTTCAAACCTCAAGGCCTACAGCTAGTCAGGCTATGCAGCAACATGCTAAGCCTTCCCTGACTTATGAAATCCTCATAGTTCAACCCATGGAACTTAGGGGGAAGAATAAGAAGTATAAGGGTAAGCACAATGTTAAGACTTCCCAAACTCCTAAAAAAATAATAGTTCAATCCATAGAACTTAAGGGGAATAAGAAGAAATACAAAAGTAAGCAAAATGCTAACTTTGGGAAAGAAGATGCACTAAATCCAGCTCGACAGTGGGCAACAACAATATGTTGTATTAATGCAACCTTTTCTACAACACCATCATCAAATGGTTGCTACAACATTGGAACCTCCTCTAGGAGGAAACCAGTCCAAATCCCCACAAGAGGGAAATGATCCCAATGCCAATGTCTTCATGTGTGATCATGAAGTGAACATTCAAATGAGATCTCATTCTTATGATGTCCCTCCTAGTACATTGGACCAATCAGAATCACAGCCAAATATTTCTCTCAACATTGAGAAACCAACCATAGACATAGTACCACACACCCCTAAACGTGATCTATGTGGAACAATGCATAATCCTAACGCACGAGCTGCTCATCACGAAACTGTTGTTGAGGAAATAGTTCAAGCACCGTGTGCCATGTCTTCCATGGAGGTATTGCAATATTGTCTTGCACAAAGAAAGGAACTATTTTCTTCAACTAGATCTATTGATCCATCCGATGCAACGTTGATCACATTAGACTTAAACCAATCAACCTATAGGATTCCTTACAAATTTTCTTTTCAGATTAAAGTAACATCTCATGGAAAGAATATCTTTCAAACCATAGGTGATAAAGGGACCTCAACCTTTGTCATGTCATTTAAATGTTGGAAAGAATTAGGATCACCCACCTTAGTTCAATTCCATACTCTGCGGAAAGCATTTGATAGACATTTGTTCTCTCCTCATGGACTCATTGTATACTGCCCTATTGAATTGGGTGGAAAAACAGTCACAGTGGATGTTGAGGTAGTAGATGTGCCTATAGATTACAATTTTCTATTAGGACATAGTTGGACACATGCGACGATGGCTCTAGTGTCCTCATTGGGGGAAGATTGTCATGATCGACCAATTAGATTACTGCATGCTTGAAATTGTAATCCAATCGAATGTTCCTTTCATTAGGGATGCTCTAAAGGAATTTCAAGACATTAGCGTAGGATCGTTAAAAAATGATTCCCTCGTGGGAATTTTTTTGATCCTGCAACCCTTATCTTCTATATAAGTGTCATACCAAGCTATTGAAATGGATTTAGCATATTTGGATCAAAATATTCCCTTGATGGAGGAATATGATCCAGTTACTGGCCCATTTTGGTTGTGAGATCCCCCAGCTCACTTGACTTCTTGGACAGAATTTTATCATCGGATGAAGCAATCCTTGAAGTCATAAACATTTGGTTGCACCCACCTAAGGACATATTTTGTGGGGCCACTTGGAGCATATTTGGTTTAAATCTACCCAAGTATAGGAGCATCCTTTGTATGATCCTCGATCTTATCAGGCATATTTGGAAGCATGCATATAGGTTTAGGTTATATCTTTGTGAAGATGCATTTGAACCTTTTGCAACCCACAATTTCCATAGGGTCGAACCTATTGGAAATTGGTGGGTCATCCCATCATATCTATATTTTCCACCATTTTGACAGAAGAGCCTACCGAACATGGAACACCCTATTCAACACCCCAATACCATTTTGGTTCCCATGCTGAGTTATTCTCATATGTTTGGGAGCCGAATTAGTCCCATCATGACCTAGAGTTTGAGACTGCATACTTCTCATCCATATAGTTTTGACCATTTCCTGATGGGCTCCCTATTTTATGTTAGTTTACTTAATCATGTGTTAAAATATCTGCATGAACATTTGTGCTTACTGCTTTGGTGCTTATTGTTGATGTGCATATATGCCTTTGCAGTCACTTTTTGCTCAAAATGACTATAAACAATTACTTTTGTTTCAGTTGACCTATACATGTGAGAACTATTTGATTCAGGTAGTTGATGGACCATAATTCATTGTGATTTATGATTTTGGTGTTTTTCGCAAGAATTAGCGTGAAGTAAACCACATTTCTCCCTTCCTACTTGTTCATCGCATCAAATTGGATAATCGTAGTTACTTGGTTCTATTTCACCATCCATCAACACATAATCCTGCTTCAGATAGCCAACCGATGGATGAAACATCCGTAAGAGTGTGCACAACTAACTCAGCCCTTGCTTGCAATATGTATCTTTGCCTTGGCCTAACCCATGCTCTTGAAATACAGAGTACACCCATGCAACACTCATTCCCTCCCATGTATCATAACATTCTTTTTTCTTTTTTCAAGCTAATAAATGAAAAAAGTACTAAAAAATAAAAAAACACAAAAAACCAAAAAAAGGGGAAATTTGAATTGTGACAGATTAAATCTTTGAGATAAAGGAAATAACCATTAGTCGCCATTGAACATGGCACATAATTTTTATCCTCTGCAATACAACATTTACATTTTCCTTAGGAATCTGTACCAATAATTTGAACAGATCTCCACCGATAGGTTATCCTTCTTGTCATCTATAGAGCTTTCATTTATTCATCTAGATTTGAAGAATTTCACAATGGTTGGTTACTCGAGTCTTATGTTTCCAAGTTTCCATTTTGTGTCGTGTTATTTGTTCAAGGGAAGTCAAACCAGAGTCGACCATTCCCCAAATATTCTTGACCAATCATGTCAGCCTTCCTTCTGTCAGTATATAGTGTTGGATATTGCAGCTCTACCAAATTATATCAGCCTATTGATCTCAGTTTCATGTTAGTTGATGTGGGATGCATTAATGCCCTCCTTCTGATGGATCCATTTTTATCGATGCCAAATCATCATCTAGGAAATGGATCTAGGAACCCTAGTGAGTACCTTGGATCTTGCAGTCATTAGTGGCGGGATTCCTCGCAAACGATAGTGGGTATACACCAATGAACCCTAATTGTTTGATTCTACAAGTGTTCGATTTCAAAACATATATTCACAGTTTTCAGTTTATAATCAAGTACCTTGGATTCCATCGTCATTATCGGTGGGCCTCCTCGCATCTGTTAATGGTATACATCAATGACCGGTAATCAAATGGTGTTTTATTATGCTTGACATTGACTCATTTATTTGCATGATATAACCTCGTACTATCATCAGTTTGTATTGAAGACCTTTGGAAATACAGTTGTATCACTCATCGATGCACTGCCCGAGTTGCGCAAGATTAAAATACCATGTCAAAGTACCATGAAGACCTGGATATGTTCCACTCATCAAATGTGCACTTATATGTTTTTACAGAATTTACTTTTGACATGGATCCACTGTGTATTGTTTGTGTCCATGCTTCTTTATTTCTGAGCATGGGTATACCCACCTCAAGAAGATATCATATATTTGGGAAATTTCCTTGTTTGACTTGTAGGTTTTTCTCCGACTCCTGCGTTCATAAACTACCCTTTTCCATAATGCCTTCATCATTGAAGAGTATCAGTCCAAAGAGTATCAAAATAAAATAAAATTCAATGTATTTTGGCCCTCATCATAGCTTCGGACCTCACACATTAGGGGCCATCTATTAACAATAAAATTAACACCCTCAAAGATGATGGTCTGAAAACATATCTTCTTTTCTCCCACAACATGAAGACCATAATTTAGAACAAATTGAGAGCTTTGATATCTCATCATACCACTGCTTCCGCAAAGGAAGAAGTATGTGAAGACAAAGGTTTCTCTAAATAATTCAATACCAAGACTACTTAAGGATCAAAACCTAGTCACCACAACTCCTGGAGTGGAAAGAATACATGGCATATGTATTAATTCTCCTAAAAACCTGGAAATTCAAGTAAACTTCCTAAAAACTAATGAAAGTGGGTCTTATTAAGGAAATAATCAAAAAGATTCAAAAATATTAATCCCACATTCATGGTTAGTGATTGGAAACACAAATCCCAATTCTATATAAGAAAGGCATATGGGAGGAAGGAAAGAGGACAAGCTGGAAAAGAAAAGTCATGTTGTAGGATTTGGAGGCTAGAGATAGAACCTTTCTTGCACATCAGAGTTTCTTTTATCATTGGCATTAATGAAGAGGGGTAGTTTAGAGCAAGGGAGAAAGGGATTCACCCATTATTGGGTTGTAATCACTTTCCTCTCAATTTAATATGATGCAATTCAAATTTCCTCTAAATATTGTGTTTCAATCCATGTTTGTTTCATGTATTTTTTGCAACATTTAGTAGATAGATTTGATGATTTTTTGAAGTTTTTTGTAAGAGATAGAGGTAAGGAACTATCTAGATGCTACTAATGGAATCCTAAATGCCATGGAGGCTGGATAAAAAGGATCTTCACCAAACGACACACTGCAAGAGGTAACCTCCTCCCTTCCCTCTCTCTCTCTCTACTTTGAAAAAGTGTAGAAATTTCAAGAAATTGTCCATTATTGCATATATTATGTCAGCGGGATTCACCCTCCCTATAGTTAAGGATAGATAGGCTATAGACACGTCCCTACAGTCAAATCTACCAACAGATTCGATAGGTTGTTTATTATGATAGAGGATAACAGATATATATTTACCAGTTCATCATTGGCCATTCGAAAGTAACTTTGTGAGTTAGAGAAATCACTCCCACAGGTTGTCCAAACATTTTACACTCATAGCAAGGGTATATACTAGGTCAAAAATTAAATGAAACTCATCCGTACAGGTGTAGATGTTATTTTGGGAACTACCTCACTGGTTCTTTAAAACATCAATGTTAACTGTCTACAGAGTTCACAGTCTTTATTCATTTAGCTTTAAGAAAAAACACCACAACGCTGAGACTTCTTTACTTGACTTCCAAAGAGTAAGAAAACAACCAGTAAAAACTTTTAAAAGGCTTTGTGACTCAAAACCGAGGGCACCTTGGGGAAACGTGAAACCGTAGCTTGAACCTAAAAACCTGTGAAAGCTTCTTAAACCACAGTTTCAGCCCTAAGGGGAAAAGTATGGAGTCAAATACTACCTGAAAGGAAACCCTAGGCCAAAAATTTGAAACACAGTGGTACCCTAAGTACAAATCCACCAAATATTCCCCTATTAGCGCATAAAAAACTAAACCAAACAAGGTGCAGTTGGAGAAACATCTGACCTGCCGTAATTTCATCATAAAAAACCTAGAGGTTTTACATACGCATATCTACACTTTGAATGACAAAATAAAAAAGCACCACGAAGGTGGAGATAAAACCCATCATGGTCAGGCTAGCACACTGGGAAAACGCTCAACGAGGTCGAGGGTTCTCTTGCAGCCAAACTAGGGAAGACTCCAGTAGTCGACTGGTCAAAACGAGAAACTATACGGGTTGGGCTTGGCTTGTGAAACAAGGTCGCAGATAGAAAAAACCTATCATGGTAACCTTAAACCTATAAACATGTAGTTCTTTCAATATTTTAAAACAACATAAGTTTAAATACAAGTTTTAGGTCCTACCTGGCAACTGCAGGAGAAGGTACGGTGCTTGGCGAGGTAATCCAAAAGCTCCAAGTGGCGAAAGTTGGTTGGATGCGTCCAAAACGGGGTTCTGGTAATAAACCACAAAACTTACCACGTTATATATATATAAGAAAATCTTGAAACAACCATACAACTGCGGTCGTTGGGGTAATAAATGTTGCACGGATGAAAACGTCGTTTCGACACTCAACATAAAGATATGCCAGAAACTTTCCCTAAGTTTACCGATACATCAGCGCCAAATTCTGAGTTTCCCGTGATAGTGCCGGTTTAAATGTCTGAGTTTCGCTAACACTGTCGGCAGGAGCTAGTCGAACGTTTCCAAAAATTACCGTTGGCAAAACTCACAAAATATTTCCGATGAAAAGTTGTCAGAAGCGAAATCTAAATCGTCCCAAACACGTCGGCTGCAAACCCTGAGTTTCATCGACATTGTCGGCAAAAATCGATAGGATATTTCAATAAAAATCCTCTGATAACGAGCATCGACAAGAAAATATGAGTTTTCGCCAGTAGTGTCGGCTCAAAATCCTGAGTCTCCCCGACACTATCGGCAGAAACTCGAAAAATGTTTCTAATAAAGGCTCGTCAAACAAACAAAATTGTCTCTGGAGCATTGGACAAAAAAGTTGAGTTCCTCCGATGTGTCAGCTCGAATCACTGAGTTCTTCCGACACGTCGGAAGAAAAAGATGAGTTTTCTAACTTAGTAAAAAACTTTTTGGCTTGCTCCAAGAAAAACCATGTCATGGAATGAGAAAATAAAAGAGTAGAATCAGTTCTAAAGAATGTTTAAAACCAAAATTCTGAGGGGCCCTAAAATTATAAAATTTTGGGGAAGTGGTTGTAGCAGAAACACAAGGTTGTTTAGACCATCAACAGTCTTCTCCATGCTTAGACACATATATAAAAATTTGTTTCCTTGGAACTTATCCATTTGGATTGAATGTCCTCCATCAAGAGGGCCATCATATTTTTAACCGCCCAATAGTGATTGATATTGTCGGTTGAGCGAACTGAGGCCAGTTGTTGTGAAACAGTGTTATCCTCACACTTGTCTATAAGGAAACAAATTGACATCGAAAAAGATTCCACATACCCATCACTCCCGGACCGACCAAAATATTTGTGTCTTGAAGCACCATGTCCACCACTTCCACATCTTGGTGTACCAAGTTGACGCTGAGACATGGTTTATGCTCCACACTTCTCCACCTCGCATCACACCGCTAGCATCTGACGAGATTGAAAAATAACAAAGAACCAAAACCTCGGATCCATTTAAACCCCCGCTTGCTCATAAGACCCCAAATTCACACGAGAATGTTGTTGTGGCATCATGTTGGGTCAAATTAACATAGTACTTATCTCTATCCCCTTCCCCTTATGAAAGGCCATCAAATGAACTGCTAGTACTATGGGCGCTAATCCCGGAGGCCTCCTCATTAACTTCACCATCATATCAGATTCCCAAGTGTCTAGTCACCAGGATAACTCGTGCATGTCCCCCATGTTTTGGCCCTTGGCTCTCACCTGCATCCAGGGAAAAATGCATATATGTTTAGTATGATATAGTAATGAAAATATTTCCTTGAAAGATTTTACTAATGTTTTGGTTAAATTTTGACCATCAATGTTTTTTTTATTGTCAAAGAAATTGTTTTAATAGTTTTACTTTTAGGAAATGTTTCATTTGTATTTAATTAGAAATTATACGGCAAAGTTTATCCATAATTGAATGTTGTTGATTGTCAACAAAATTGATTTAATATCTATTATTTTATTATTTACCTTGATTGGGGTGTTAACCTATGGTTTGGGGAAGGAGTGCATTTGATATGATAGGTTGCTTAGGGGTGAAGTAAAAGGGGGCGAGTTATTGAAAATGGGAAAAAGGATAGAAGAGGGGATTTTCTTCTTCCGTTGGTTGTTTGGAGGTCAAGAAGAAAGATCTTGTGGGAGACCTAGTGACTTCATGGAGCTGGGAAGCTCTGGGAAGCTCCAGTAAGATGAAAAATGTGTTATTGTTCTTAAGAGATACTAAGGATACCATTCAGGTATTTTTGTTCAAGGTACCATGGGAACGGAGAGCTAGGAATCCAAATGGATTCCTAGATATAAGGAGCCAGCTAGGCCCCTGGTTTCTTGGGAGGACAAACGATGGTTTCTTTCTGCACAGGTGAAAGAATTCAAAGTGATCATGTTTGCACATCGGTAGAGATATTCTTCTTGGTTCATTTTTGTTTAAATTTTGGTTTAATTATATTATTAAATTGATGTTAAAATAAAAAAAATATGTACCGATTAAAATATTTACTCCTTAAGTTTTACTAGTCAGATACATGAATTCTTGTTAGTTAATAGTTAAGTTATTAAATTATGAATAGCATAATAAGTGAAAATATCGATGCCTATGATTGAAGTTCTTATAAATTTCGTAGAGATTTAAACCTGATAACAATTTCTTAGCCTAAAAAATTGTTGCATTAGAATTGAATCTGAAATTTAAACTCGAGTATATTATGTTCTAATTAACTAGCAACCTACAAGAATTTGGCCCTGAAGGTTGCTACATATGGTATCAAAGCCTATGTATGCTACATATGGTGCATTACATACACACACCCTTCATTTAAAATATAAATTATTAATTTCATCCATTAGTTGAGTATAGTGCCCATTGCTACGAAGGGAATAGCATAACACTCCTTAGATGTAACTTCCTTAGTAGTGATGGTCGTTAATTATCTATACTCAACCAACCATAAATGGAAGCAAAATTTAACTAATCAGATCAAATCAATTCAAGAAATTACTCGGTTTATTTTACCATGCTAATCATTTATGTACATGTTTCATTTCTTTACATATATACTAAAAGAATAAAATACAAAAAATTTACAGCTTAACTATAAGTATTATTTATGTTTGTGAGTAAAAATGACTAAGTAGAACAGTAGAATACCTTTATAATCTAGTTGTAGGAACACTCCTGTAGGTATAGTTTTCGGTAAGTCCTTGATCTTGTCCAAGTAGTCCAATCCATCCAATCAGCAATTTTCCCAAACTAAGATTAATCCTCCCAACCAACTAGTGGCTAAGCTTCTAGTTCTAGCAAACTTGTGTGTTTCTTAGCCCTCCGTGCCCACAGCTCTATTACCAAATGTAAATCCCTTCGTAGTGAGGGGTGTTAATTATCTATACTCAACCAACTATAAATGGAAGCAAGTTTTAACTAAAATTAAATAATCAACTCAAATCAATTTCAAGAAATTACTCGTTTTATTTTACCATGCTAATAATTTGTGTACATGCTCCACTTCTTTACATATATAGTAAAAGCATAAAATACAAAAATTTCATAGCATAACGCTGAGTATAATGTTGGTGTGTCCTAACTTAATTATTAAGATTGGTAAATGTTGATGGTATCAGATTGTTTTCTTGCATGTGTGGTTATCGTGTCTTGCATGTGTGGTTGCTATTAAATTGTCAGTTCCAAATTATGCATTATAGGTGATGATAGTTGCATATAATACATGTGCAAGCTATGTGTACTCTAACCATGCATGCACACCTTGCACACGTATGTGTACTAGTTATGATGTAAATCCAAGTACAATTGGTGCTTGTGATGTTATAATGTGTGGTGGTGAATGATTGTTAAAGTATTAATATGTGATGTTAATTAGGCTATTAATTGTTGTCATTAAAATTGTGTTACTTTAATTAGGCTACATAGTATTAAGCCACTCATATTAGCTTTTGCTCTTCATTTAAAATATAAATTATTAATTCCATCAATTAATTGTCATTGGTGGTTATCTCATCACATTGGTATGCTCCCAATCTCTAGAACCCTTTGTCGATTTCCCCCAATCTCCTCAAATACTTCAGCTCTTCCTCATTCCACCACCCTCCTTCAAGGTTATATCTCGTCATAAAACTAGTTTGCCTACTACCTTAATGACCTAACATTTCCCCCTTAACAAGTCATGACAATTACATTTATTCCAATCTAGACTCGTAAATCTAAATATTATTAAATATTAAAATATATTTATGTTGATTATTTTAACACTCAACTATCATTCACATAATTAATTTGTTGTCATTCACATCACAAATTGTTCGCCAAAAATTGATTGGTCCACCTAACATGATACAAAATCAATAGCTTATACATATAAGCTATAATAGCCAACGTCATAAGATAACCACTAGCGACAATTAATGGATGAAATTAATAATTTATATTTTAAAAGAAGAACACAAGATATATGTAACTCCGTTTGTAATGATGGGTGCTACATATCTATAGTTAACCAACTATGAAATTACCCTTCTAACGTCTCCAAAGATACATGATACATTGACTCTACAAGAATTCAACTATCTCATACCTGCCCAGTATGTGGGTCATCTTATTGACAACATTCATCATATGAAATAAAAAAATCTATCTATTACATGTGATAATCTATATCAATAATAACATGTAAATAAGCATATAGATTCTCTTGCATCAAGTATTGCATTAGTTCACAATCAAAGTATATAATGAGCTTATATTCATGTACCACATTCATTGTCTAATTTGCATGCTTAAAATATTTAGATGTTCATCATCGTCGTCAATAAATTAAAATGGTAACTCATATACTATTCACACTTAGGAAGGTTCAAATATTCACTTAACAATATTCTCAATCAGACTAACAGATAATAAGCAAGTGAATGCTAAGACAAATGACATTTAGGGTTTTAATTATCAAAGGTCAAAGTATGGGGCATTACATACACCCATCCTTAAAAAAAATTGTCTCAAAGTTATGATTATTCACACTAGCATGAAGTTTTTTTTATATCTCTTTCTTGCTGATGGAAAACATTGGATGTATTGGTCCCACCTTGACCTTTAGTTGATCAAACATTTGATTGTCAACTAAACTTTACTTTATTTTATCACATAGGCATGTTCTTATATTACATTCCTCATTTTTTAGTGAATGTCCTTGAAGTTCACTAAATGCATTTGTTTTTTTATTGGTGGGTTGATGAGGGGAGGGTGTGTGGTGCTCATGCAACCCTTTTGACCTTTTTAAAAACAAAAAAAATATATTCTATCATAAGTAAATTACCATAATTAATTAACTAAATTTATCCTGCATTAGTTTGATTAACTCAAATAAATTAATAATATAATAATCTGGTTTAAATTGGTATAAATTTAAATTAATGTAATTTAATTAATTAATATTAATGTCATAATTAAAGTAATTTAATTAATTGTGAAATTGGTAAATTGTTATAACAATAAATTATTATAAAACCATCGGTTAATACAGTGACCAACCTAGCTAGGTAAGGATGAGCATGAGGTGCGAGTATCCATGCATCGTAGAACCTAGTGGGGTTGTATATGGATAGCTACCAAAGACGTGGAGTAGAGACAATTCCATACAATATGCCTAGTCCTAGTGCCATACCATGCCTCATATATCGATGGCACATGCCATGATGATTGAGCGTACCACATACTCATGACCTTACTAAGGTGTTTTCCCTTAGTTTCAGTGGTGCTTGTTACTGGCAAGTGTAAAATAGAAGCTCGCAATTATGCACGTATGTGTATGTGTTAATTATGACCTAGCTAACATATAAAAGAAACTTTTTTTATTGATATTTTATGCCATGATGCATGATCAATCATGGGGGGAACTTAGGTCGATTAGCGCGAACATTAGGACTCCCACCACCACTCCCATTGTCAGCCTCAACACCAGAGATGGAATTCATAATGTGTTCCTCAGAGGCTATTGTGGCAATGTTAAGTAGACACCCAGAAATGGGTGCAAAAGTTAAAAACCCTCAAGTAAGTTAGAGAATCTCAAAAGGGCATGGGGCCCAAGGAAAGAACCCCTTAAATGCATTTTAAGGGAATTACAAAAGATCAAAATTCCCAAGTTTTCAAGAGCCATCCGGGGTAAGGACATGCCGAAGCATGTTTTGAAGGCATGAGAAGATGATTTGCATTGAATGAGTATACCTCCAATTCAAAAGCAAGGATGGTCATCTTCCAACTTAAAGGTGATGCCCTAAACTAGTGGTCAGACCTAGAGAAGCAACTCTACCTCACTCCCCATGTAGTTTCGTGGCAATTGTTCGAAAAAAAGATTCCACATGAAGTATGTGCCAACATATTACAAGGAAGAGTAGGAAAATGCATTCCATGCTCTAGTACAAGGGAACATGTTTGGAAGTTGAAGTGGTTACTATAGCAAGCGTGGAAAATCTTATATGTTGATTTCATGAGGGTAGTGTATGTAATACCACTGAAGTTAGAGTGAAAATCAAAATTTAAGTATAATTGGTTAGGTAATATAATGATTCAAAACGAGAAGATATGGTTGTGGCTAGTGGTCAAACGAATGGATTTAACTTTAATGGGTGAATCACGTATAGAACTTAGGACGAATAAACATTAAGAGAATCATGGGTTCCATTAGATAAATGATAGATGGTAAGAAATCAAGTAAGGACATGGTACATTGTTCACTCAATTAGTATAGTTGTATATAACAAGGTAGTAACCCTAGGAGACCATTGAGCGTCAAGGGAGTACTAGTCAAGAGTCTAATAAATATCATCAACCAATTACTATGATACTTGTAATAACACCATGTCCTAGGCATGACAGTATACTTCCCAAGTCAAAATATGATGAAAGGTTTTTATTAATGAGTAAACAAGTAGGTTGAGTACACATATGTGCGTCATGGTGAGTATTTATAATTAATCGTGTTAAGTAAATGCATGACCTTCACTTGGTAAGAGTGGACTAGGGTGTGAATGTCTATGCGAGAGGTCAGTCATAACATATTGTTGTACTAAGTACCTATGCAGAGGTGGTAGGTTAAGATTCATGGTGTGCATGAGTTGATTGTGTTGTTGGAAGATTTATTCAATATTAAAAAGAGGAACGATCTTTGTGTTAAATTTTTACCATAAGTATTTCAAGTATGGTAGGTCATCTTGTGAACTAAATTTTCTTATGAACTTGATCTGAAATTTCAGGATCTTTTTAACCATTAAATTGCATGTGTAATTTGTATGTTAAAAACTCATAAACATGGTTAAAACTCAAATTTTAAATGCTATAAACACACTCATAAGCAAATAAACAGTATGAAAAACCCTGAAAATGAAAGACAAGAACTAATAACAAAGTTCACCCCTCCTAGGCTATGTCTTCGGGCCACTTCCAATTAGAAAGTCGATCTTATTAAGTCTTCAAAGCTTACAAAAATGGGTTTTTGGAACCACTTTTATTTTTTGTTAGTCACCAACAAAAATAGACATCACAATTGTGATCCTCTCGAAATTTTAAGAAAAATGAGTATAAACTCAACTACCTTTTCCTGAGGCCTCCTCTGGCACGTAAATCGAGAAACTCTAACTACACAAAACACAAAACAGTTCGAATTCCCACCTAGGGATCTGTGCCCATTAATGACTATGCGATGCCTCGAGAATTGTGTCAAACTCCTCGAAGTTTTTTCCTACATTGTGTAGTCGATACCTTTTTCGTGACTCAACCATGGTTTATATAAGGTTTTAGGAGTGGTTTTGGAGTGCAGGAAGGAAGGCCACGCGCCCATTTTTGGGTTCAAATATTGCTTCAAATTCATAACTGATATTTTCCATATCCAAACGGATGAACGGGTAATGGCCCGTTGGTAAAACGTTGGTAGTATGGAGGCAAAGGTCCCGAGGTCAATCCCGCAGGCCTCTCCCTTATCAACGTTAGATTGTAATGCATAGGTCTATTGTATTTTGGATCGGGTTTGGAAATCGGTTGATACAAATCGACATACCACTTGGCATAATGTTTCGGTGTACTATGGGGTGGCTTTACACTTGGCATATGGTTCGTTGACATGTGAACTATGGTTGCTGGATTAGCTTTGAGGTATGTAATGGCATTAGTATGAGGTTCCAATGAATTGGTTATGATATACAATAAATGTGGGGGGTCGAGGGATACGCCCTCGACCCTTCCCCATTTTCAAAACAAACGTTCCTTCAACCTTAAATAGAAGTTAGGTTCTATGCTTTATAAGGGACACTGACGAGAGAGATGGTACGGTAGGGAGTTGTGCAGTTGTAGGCAGATAGGAGGTTGGGGGTTTGATCCTCCCCACCTCTACCAAATTTTACAAAACATTCCAATTACCTACCAGCAAGGATGCCATGTGGAAACACTTGATAGGCCCACATGTAACTTTGATTCCTAGTCACTGCCACCATTCAAAATGCCACATCACTGTTTCGGTCCACGTGGCACCCTGTGGTGCTTCCACGTGGCCTCTATACAATGACTGTACCTTCCATGTGGAACCATGTGGGTGTGCCACATGCCCCCCCTTTTTTGCCATTTTTACCATTAAACTTAACATTTTATCGAATTTTCAAAACCTCGTATCCTTTACATTCGGAGGTCGTTTCGAGCGAAACGAACATTTCTGGAAAACTTTTAACGAGCTCTTTACACCTATAAGATTTAATTCACCTTTTGAAGACTTTAATTCTGATCGAACTTTGAGATCCTCCTAGATCAGAACTACATTATGACTACCAAGCATTTTCTTTGATTTGTGAGTGAGTGTGAGGTTGAGTACGGATATCTGCGTCATTGTGAGCATTTACTTCCTTGGATGGGGTTGGACACACACACACCATGGATTGAGGGGTTGGAGGCACCGAGCATTCCTTTGAGACTTGCATGTTGCACGAGAGGTGGGGGAATCATCCCCTTGGTGGGGACCTTTAGTAACATACTCGGTGACAATTAACTCCTGATGTTTCACATGAACATCGTCCATGGTAGTTCATGACTCTGATTCCCAAGCCCTCAATACTCAACTGCTCTTTTATTTCCTGAATAAGAGTGTTCTAATAATAGTTTAAAGTTATTTAATAAAATAAAATAAAGATAATTAATCGTGTTAAGTAAAGGCATGTTGTTCACCTGCTAAGAGTGGACTAGTGTGTGCATGACGATGCGAGAGGTTGATCATAACGTATGGTTGTACTAAGTACCTATGTACAAGGGATAGGTTAAGATTCATGGTGTGCATGAGTTGATTGTGTTGTTGGAAAATTTAGTCAATATTAAAAAAAAGTGATCTTTGTGTTAAATTTTTACCATAAGTATTTCAAGTATGGTAAGTCATCTTGTGAACTACATTATGACTACCAAGCATTTTCTTTGTTTTGTGGACGAGTGTGAGTTTTGGACAAGACCCATAGCTCGCCCAAAGTAGTTGTTTGATGATGTGACTCTTAAAACAATGATTGCATAGTATGGTTGATGAAGGGTGTTGACTCTAGTGATATCATAGGGGTTAGAGACATTTCCCACCATTTATCCTCTAAAACCTGAAGTTGTGGAAGAATTGTGATGTGCACACTCCCATATACGCATGATGACGACTAGTACTTTCATAATAAGGAAGCTTGATTGATGTAGTCGACACTTCCACTTATGGGTTCTATTTCCGGTTAGGTCAATATAGTTGACACCACAACATTTTGTAGTAGAGGACAAAATGGAGAGGTTGGGTGATGGAAGTAGTGGTGACCAGGTGTTTCAGGTACTTGTGTAGAGATTTGGGACCAACGATGGTGTTGTGTGGTGTTATTCATTGTTATAAACGTTCATGATTATATGATTGGATTGATGCATATGTTTGTGCAATTAATTTCTAATAATTTTGTATGAAAATTATGAGTAATGAATGGTGGTAAATCCTAAATAGTAACGAATGACAAATGATGTTTATTTGATTGTTCTTCTACGAAAGGGTTTCTAGGATATAAGAGCTATGCATTAAAAGCATTGAATGTGATTATTAATACACATGCAAAGAGTGTGTGTGTTGGCCACCACGTATGCACACCTTGCACAAGTACAATAATTATTTGATTAATGCATTAATTATTAGTAATTAGGATCATATTTAAATGTACTTTTAGCATGAGCATATTATAATTGTATAATTACATGTGCAAGAATTGTGGACAAATTATATGTTTGCAAAGAGTGTTACATATTATTTAAAATTTAATTTAATTAAATAAAGAGTTAGCGTATGTTTTATAAACATGTGACTGTATGGTGATGGAAGTAGTGGTGACTAGTTGTTTGAAGTACTTATGGAGAGATTTGAGACCAGCAATGGCATTGTGTGGTGTTATTCGTTGTTATAAACTTTCATGATTATATGCTTGGATTGATGAATATGTTTATGCAATTAATTTTTAATAATTTTGTATAAAAATTACGAGTAATGAATGGTGGTAAATCCTAAATAGTAATGAATGACAAATGATTTTTATTTGATTGTTCTTCTACAAATTGTTTTCTACGATATAATAACTTTGTATTAAAAGCATTGCATGTGACTATTAGTACACATGCAAAGAGTGTGTGCAGTGGCCACCACGTATGCACACCTTGCACAAGTACAATAATTATTTGATTAATGCAATAATTATTAGTAATTAGGATCATATTTAAATGTATTGTTAGCATAAGCATATTATAATTGTATAATTACATGTTTGCAATAATTGTTGACAAATTATATTGCAAAGAGTGTCGACATATCATTTCAAATTTAATTTAATTAAATAAAGAGTTATCGTATGTTATATAAATATGTGAATGTATGGTTAACAAGAACTTTGACATGTTAGATAAATTTCAGAGTAAATGAAGTGAATGCATATATATATATGGGGTATTAAAGTGTATTATGATATTATGCATCTAACCAGACATATATATACATAATATAATGTAATATGCATAAAATAACATGATTGATACCTATCGTAGTGTATTTAAAAAGTATCATAGTGAAGTAGATATTTATCATAGTGTATTTAATTAGTATTATGTAAACAAAACATTTCAATCACGTCAATGAATATTTTATCATATTACATGATATATATCGTCATTAATTTGGGGGTATATTAATGCAAAAATGGGAAGACTAGATTACGTAAATGAGATGGTCATATTGCACTATCGAATGTTAGGTAAGAATTTGACTTGCATGATAATTAATGATTACATATATTTTATTATTTTATGATCTAAAAGTATAAAGAGAAGTTGAAGCAAGTTTGGGGAATAAGTAGTGAAGAGAAGATAAGTGGAGGGGGGTGATGGATTTTTGGAGAAGTGTGGGAAAGGGTTGGAAAAACCATTGGAGAGATTTTTAAATGTTTTGATTTTCCTTTATATCAGTACATCATTGTTCTTGAAGCCATGGGCTTGGATAGAGCTCATATGTCAGCAAAGCTCCTTGTTGGCAGGGTGGTGTAATCTCGCTTTGGGCATGGACTAGTGCACTTTGAGCTTCTTCATCATCCATAAAAAAATGGCAGAAAAGTATTTTTTCTTATGAATTTACAACTACTTATATATTGGTGTATCCTACATTCTATTTTAATGTAAATGAATTTCATGCAAAATGAATTATTACGTTGTTTAAATGTTATGATAACATAATAGTTTTTACGAAAATAAATATAAATATAAAATACCGAGTCGAGGCTTAATGAACCTTGATGAGCATTTACAATAATATATATAAACCCAAAAAGGCATTATGATCATCGGTCAACATACAAACCAAAAAATGCATTTTAATTAATGGTCATTTTTATAAAACATTCCATTTTTAGAGCTAAATCTTTAAAACTTAGTGTTTTTATCCAATTATTGCACCGAGAATCGCTAGATGTTTTATAGCCCAATATGGAGGAGATGTTGTCAAGTAATGTAGTGTTATGTACAAAAATAAATAAAAAGTAATTAAAAAAATCATGTCTGCTCATAAAATGAAAATTAAAACCAAATAAAAAAGTAATTAAAAAATCAATTTCGGCTCATAAAATAAAAATTTAAAACCAAATAAAATGTTATTAAAAAAATCCATATTGCTCATAAAATAAAAAAAACAAAAACAAGCATAGATCATCTTAAACTCATATATATCAAACACAGAGAAAACAAATTTCATGAAGTGGAAATTTTTTCTGGACATGTAAAAAGTTAAATATTTTTAAAAAATTAAACCTCAAAATTTGGATCCCTCTCGGTACTCAATAAATCCAGGTTTAAGTTAGATCTATACTAATTCAACTTCCAAAGAAAAATCTCCTAAAAGTATTATTTATAAAAAGCATTCATAATCACTTTCCATCAACACAATTTCAATAACCAAACCACCTGCTTTCTTTTTTTCCCTCCCATGCAAAGGTCACACAAATCTTAACTTCCCATCTAATAGAATTTTTTCAAGCAAAAATACTTGGCCTGTAAAACTAGTCGATCCGCACTTTGCTGGTATGGTGATCGAAAGTGAAGGCTGCAACAAAGGTCCATAAGTAATTGTAAATCCCCAAAACAAAGGGAATTTTACCAAGCAAAAATACTTGGCCTGTAAAACTAGTCGATCCGCACTTTGCTGGTATGGTGATCGAAAGTGAAGGCTGCAACAAAAGTCCATAAGTAATTGTAAATCCCCAAAACAAAGGGAATTTTGCCAAGCAAAAAATACTTGGCCTGTTAAACTAGTCGATCCGCACTTTGCTGGTATGGTGATCGAAAGTGAAGGCTGCAACAAAGATCCATAAGTAATTGTAAATCTCCAAAACAAAGGGAGAAATTTTATGTTTTGGGCAGAAATTTTATTTCTGAGCATTAGAACAAAACCCATCCATAACACAAGCTCTTAATAATTCAGCGTTGATGTATATGTTAAGGAAATTAAGTTGACTTCTTTGAACATTTCAAACAGCCACTGACAGATAGGTAACAAGAAAGTGTCTCATGTCTGAGATGGTAAGGTGGTAGGGTCCAATATACGTGAATGTATCTGCATCTTCTCTAAAAATCTTGCACATTTGATTATTGTGCATTAACTGGATGAAGATAAAACGCATTCAAAACACAGCATATGAAGGTGTCAAAATCTCCAAGGGAATATGTAACAAACCACTCTCGGCAATACTTGAAGAAGATAACTGACCGTTCAACCTGGTAATGGTAGCTAGACATTGAAAATAATACAGATGCAACAAGTCTGGATTTAAACTTATTGTGTTCACTGTAAATGGTTTTTTAAGACAAGTACATGTATGTGTCGAGGGTTAATAAGCATCAATTGATTATCCTAATCTGACTTGCATTAAAATTGCTTGCAAGTTATCATTTTTCAGTACTTAATTTGTAATACTACAGGAAACCATAAAACCTTACTCGTGTCAGGAAATATTGTGCTATTGTTAAATGGCAACCCTGATCTAAAAGGCCATGCTTAGTACGAATTATTTAAGGTAACCCCTTGCACGAGCATCAATACAAATGAAAGAAACAGTCTACAAGTACCCATAACAATAGTACAGAACATTCCATGAATAGGAATTGTGATGCATCGCAGGTGTTAGTCCTGCATTGAATCACCCACCAAGTGCAAAATACAAATATAAAATATTTCTAAGTAACGCAGCATCAGAAGTGTTCAGAAAAAGAAAAGAGAAAAAATAGTGCTTTTTGATGCCAAGTTCTGTGCCAATGATGTTGATGGATAACGTCCAGAGGACTCCAAAGGCTCTGACCAAAATCAAGAACATTGAATTTCACGACCAAGAAATAAAAATAAATGATACCATGTAGTATATTTAAGGCTGCTCTACTACAAAATAGAGTTCTGCTTCAATTCTAAACTGAATTTGACTCATGTTTGCATTGGCGACTCCAACCTTGCATTTGGGAAGCCTTTGATTTTGAAAATTCCTTATTCGGCATTTCAAAGACAGTAGTTTCAAAATTGTTTGCAGAACCACAACCGGGTAATTCGCTAGAAACTCCTCCTAAGAATCAATTATATATTAGAAGAAAGTAAAGCTTTGACTTATTTGTGGGATAGCTGCCTATGCTTTAAATTTCTGAGAAATTTTTTCTGCTCCTCCTTTACATTCATCGGCTAGCCTCTTAGTACCTTCCCTAATAGAGGACGTTAGTCCAGCCACTGTAGATGCTGTGGTTTGCTGTAACTCCTGAGCGGCTTTAGATGCCACTATCACAGCCTCTTGTTGGAGTTCTTGAACTTTTCCACCAGCCTCAGCTGCTCTCTGCTGCAAGCTAGTTATGAGCAACTCGGTGGCATGTATTAACTTCTCTATCGCTCCTGAGATCTTCTCTTTCATATCATTAGATGCTACCATAAGGTTCTTTACGTATTCTTCTCTTACAGGAACCTCACGCAATGTCGATGGCCCTGATTGCTTCTGGTCCTCTTGACGGTTCTGCAATATTGACACTGCAGTATTAGCATCATCAAGCTCCTTATCAACGAGAACTTGAATACCTTGTTTTTCCCATTTATCCCTGGCTTCTTGCAGCACCCTAGCATGCACCCTAGCTTTTGTGGCCTCTTCCTCCACCCAAGCCCTGTTCAAGAGAATAAGTGTTAATTTCGGAAAGAACTGCAAAAAGTAAACAGGAAATGCACACAAAAACAGAATTTATAAGTAGTTTCAAGCATCTATTTCTAAATGTTTGAAATAGTTAGAAAGGGTAAAATAAAAAAGTAAATTGAAATCTCGGACCACATAATCAGTCTTTTGAATAAAGGCCCATGTTTATATAAGAACAAACTACCTCGAAATAATGAAATAAAGATCTTAGACACCAAGGATGAGTTATCCTGCATGGTTCTCATTTGTCTCAAAGATACATAGGAACCAGTGCTGAGAAAATAATACTTTTACGACTCTGAAATAACTCAGCCGGGATTCAAAAATCAGCAAGCATTAAAAAAAATCTGTTTTTCATTTTTTTCGTTTCTTCTTTACATTTTTGTCATGCACTGGTGATTTTTTGGGATCGCATTTATTCCAAAAAACTCGCCTGCTTAAAAATCAAAGCCATTCTAGGTGATTTCTCAGTTTGGGGAATAATTCCGAGAAAATCATAAAATTACTTATTTCCTGGGGACTCTTTCAACACTGATTAGAACTAAATGCCTCTCTAACTAAACACACTCCTTACCCTCAAGGGAACAAATGACAATATCAACAAGAAAAGCATAAATTACTTTTATATGAAGCACATTGGAACTTAAATGCTTTTACAAGAATACTACAGATTGTTCAGAGGCAATATGCTGTTAATAAAAAGGTAGGAATCTAAGTCCTTTCTCCTTCAGAAGTATATTGTAAAAACAGGTAGTGGACTGCAGCCCGAAATGTTTTCCTTTCTAGCCTGGATTGGAGCGGAAGAACAGTGTAAATCTTTTGTTACAGTGTGCTATACTTTTTCCCTTGAGATGTAAAATTTGGTTTTTCTCGCCAAATTGACAGATCAAGAAGATCATGTTTCCAAATTTCCATGTCCGAAGGGGATCCAGACCTACATAGTGAAGAATTTTGGATGCCGACCATATTTACAATCTATATATGTTGCAAATATCAACTTCTTAAATATAGTGTTTACTGTAGCTCTTCTATTAAATTTGCATAAACATTCCTGCGGCAGGCATATATCACTTATCAAAACCCACGTGCCAAAGGTTGTTAAATGAAGACTCAATTAGTCATCATTGCCTAGTCAGTTCAGCCCAGCTCAAATTGTCAGTTCTTCCAACTGTAGGCCTTTTCAAAATAATCTTCTCCGCGCTGATCTAGGCATGTTTGAAAGCATATTATCAGATTCTAGTAACACATTGAGACCCACCAAGATTCCCTTTTGGTAAGAATTGAGTTAATTCATATACCTAGAATTTTTTCGATCAGAAAAAGTAGATGGCAGTGATCATTTCATGAAGCATTGATCAAATACATGGCTTAACTGACACTTTTCATACAAGGCATGTCCATCATAGAGTTCAACGTTATTTGCCTACACACCTAGTACTCACCTGAGAATCACATGATCTTCCAGCCTCATATTTGCAAGTGACAACCAAGTTAGTTATGGAATCAAATGGTAATATCAAATTTAAAAAAAAAATTATGTGCAAATATAGGATGGTATCAGTAAATCATCAACGATAGGTAGTATCATCCATGGAAAGAACCTAGTGTTTAGAACTAGCTTTGCAGTGCTGCAATATACTAGATCTCCAATCGTGTGTAGAGGCATCCAAAATTTATGTACAATAATCCACTGAAGCACATTGCTTCAGTGCAATGTGCACATTTCACAATCATAAATGCCTGAACTATCTCGAGCCAATACAAGTTTTAGAAGAAAAAAGATAAATTAGGCTGAACGGAAGCTGCATTCTAAGCATACAACAAAGAACTTTCAAATAGAATTGCATTTTTAGGTTTTTAGTAACAGTTATCAATACAATTCCCTATAGAGAGAAACTACTCACTTCCATTGCTGCCGAACTGAAGATGCATTGTAGAATCATTATGCAAATACAGTTGATCACAACACAGTGATTGCAGATCTGAAGTACTACTAGTCATCAATCATGTTTTATTGATTGAACTTCATCAAGTTTGAGGTTTTTTTTTCTTTTGTGAGGCTAGTACCCACGGAGTTTCAAACTGGTGACCTTATGCAAGCAGTGCCCTTAACAACATAGTTTTAAAAATCGGAATCGGACTCGAAATCGGTCAAGGGTCAACTCCGAATCGGAATCGGAATCGGTAACGAATCGGTCACAAATCGGTTGATTTGAACTTAATGAACTGGTTTACTCAAAAATACATAAAATACTTAAATTTTAAAGAAAGAAAAAAACATTTTCAAGATTTTATTCCATGATTCCAGAGCATTAGAGACAAAATATCCAAAGTCTGCTCATGTATACATACCATATAAGAGTCAATATATCAAAACTTCACAAAGTGTATTGTACAATACATATCTAGGAGACTAGAGCTGCATAGTTTTAAAAATCAGAATCGGACTCGGAATTGGTCGAGGGTCAACTCCGAATCGGAATCGGAATCGGAATCGATAATGAATCGGTCATAAATCGGTTGATTTGAATTTAATGAATCGATTTACTCAAAAATACATAAAATACTTAAATTTTAAAGAAAAACAACATTTTCAAGATTATATTCCATGATTCCAGAGCATTAGAGACAAAATATCCAAAGTCTGCTCATGTATATACCATATAAGAGTCAATATATCAAAACGACACAAAGTGCATTATGCAATACATATCTAGGATTCTAGAAGTGGAACAACATACATAATCCATGAGGCCTATAGGCTATATGCCCTGTAGAGTCTAAAAAACAACATGCTACATCATAAACTACATAATAGTGACAACTACATAATACTATAATAGTGACTACTACTGACTACATAGTGAACTGTCATACATCATCAATGATCAAACTCATCATTACTGCTAGAAGTAGAACTAGAACTAGAAGAAGAAGAACTAGGACTAGCAAAGGCATCATCATCCGGCTTAGGCTCGGGCTCCTCACTGTCGAGGGTAGTCACTAAATAGGTTACGGGTTGGTTTAGGTAACTTAGTTTAAGAAAAAAATTTAAAAATGAAATAAAACATGAAAAAACCCTATTTTTCTGAATACGCGGGTCCACACAAAAATCGGTTGATTTTTAACATAACTCGGCCGATCATACTAGTTTGGAACCGAACCGGCCAATTCGGACACCAAATCGACCTGTTTGGTACCAAACCGGTCACCGAACCGATTTCCTCACCGGTTTGAATCAGTTACCCATTAAACCAGTAAATCAACCGATTTTTAAGACTATGCTTAACAGTACACCCATTCATTGTCTATTCTATGCCCCCGTGGACTAAACTTCATCAAGTTTGAGTTGCTACTAGGTTTTAGAAGCAATAAGATGAATCACTACTTTGCAAACAAAGAATTTTAAAATAGAAATGCAATTTTAGTTTCTTAGTAAGAGTTATTAATACAATTCCCTACAGACAGAAACTACTCACTTCCATTGTTGTTGAACTAAAGATGCATTGTAGAATCACTATGCAAATACAATTGATCACAACAAAGATTGTAGATATGAAGTACTACTAGTCATCAATCATGTTTTAGTAATTGACCTTTATCAAGTTTGAGTTGCTACTAGGTTTTTAGAAGTAATAAGATGAATCATTGCTTTGCACCTTTCATTTATCTCTATGGTAATGTCAAATTGCATATTCCTATAACTGTTAAAGATTCTAATTAAGAAAAACACGTTAACCAGTGTTTTGAAAACTGGCCAAACCAGAACTGGAGTCGTTTGGTTCAGCTGGTCTGACCATGAAACCCTTTGAACCGGTTGTTGAACCGGTTTAGAGGCTACTTTCGTACTGAACCAGCCAGTTCAATCGAATCCATCCCAACCCAGTCTAGGCATGACTACATGGCATTTCTACCTATAAAATTTTTATAAAAAAAATATTTCTACCCTCTTCTGCCCCAAAACCCTAAAACGCAATTCTATAAAGGCTGGTAGCATGTTATTTTTGTTAAATTTTAGGGTTAGATTAAAATTTAACATAAATAATATACTTTAATGCATGAACAGAGATATAAAAACAAAGTAAAGCCATAAATTTCAAAATCAAACATAATTTTCATCTCTTTCAACTTTAACACTCCATTGGTCACTGCGATAAAGTTGGTCCTCAAGATGATTCATCAAATGCAATGTACAGTAGCAAAATGATAAAATAATGTACAGGAGTTATCAGCAGTAAAGAATCGTAACAATTATTTTGAATCAGCCTTATACTCAGATACTTTTAGGTTTTGATCTTATCATCGAAGGGACAAGTTAATTTGGGTGAACAAATGACGTACCTTGCGAGAGAGCTTCAGAGGTTTAAAGCAGTAAGGAAACAAAACTCATATTCTTAGTCATCCATTAAAGAAACTTCAAACGTTCACTCAGGCTTTAGCAACACATCAGCAAAGAGACACAGTCATACTGAGTAGTGAAGAACAATTACGCTGAGATGGGGCAACCAGACATGCTGAGAGGAGAACACAGCCAAGCTGAAGGCAAGAGAAAACAGACACACTAAAGAAAGGTATAGTCACACTGAGCAGTGACACACAATCACGCTGAGAAACAGTCACGCTGAAGCAGGGTACAGTCACACTAAGAAATAGTCTCGTTGAAGGGTAGTCATGCTAGGGTAGAGACCACAGAATCACGTTGCGGGTAGGAACACAGTCATGCTAGAGGAGAGACCATAGACATGCTGCTGCAAAAGGGCACAAAGCCACGCAAGAGGAGAGACCACCGTCACGCTGCTAGAAAAGGGCACAGAGCCATGCAAGAGGAGAGACCACAGTCACACTACTGGAAAAGGGCACACATCCACGCTAGGGTAGAGACACAGTCGCACGGGTGTTAGAGACGTAGTCGCGCAGGAGCAACAGAGGAGTCATGTGGAGCAACAAAGGAATCACGGCCACGGTAAGTGATGACACACAGTCATGCTAGCGTGGAGACAGAATTGCGCAGGAGCAGCAGAGGAGTCACATGGAGCAGCAGAGGAATCACGGTCACACTGAGTGATGACACACGGTCATGTTAGGGTGGAGACACAGTCTCACAGGTGTAAGAGACACAGTCATGCAGGAGTAGCAAAGGAGTTACGTGGAGCAGCAGAGGAATCGCGGTCACGCTGAGTGAGAGAACCCAGTCACGCTAGAGTGGAGAACCAGTGGCGTGGGTGTAATAGACACAGTCACGCGGGAGCAACAGAGGAGTTGCGTGGAGCAGCAGAGGAATCACGGTCATGCTGAGTGAGAGAATAGTTTTAAAAATCGTAATCAAACTCGGAATCAGTCGACAGTGAACTCCGGATCGGAATCGAAATCGGTAATGAATCGGTCATAAATCGACCGATTTGAATTTAATGAATCAGTTTGCTCAGAATTACATAAAATATTTAAATTTTAAAGAAATACCACATTTTCAAGATTCCAATCCATGATTCCAAAGCATTGAAGACAAAATATCCAAAGTCTTCTCATGTATAAACTCAAAGTCAACCTAGGCACCAGTCCCACGCACAGTGTAGTTCCACTTCCCACTCGGCCGACACAATCCTCGATTCCACTCAGCAATCAGCGTCTCGATACACAGAGTCCACTCCACGACCACAATCCACTCGACACGACCACAGTCCACACTCCACAAACTTGGTAGTCCACTCAGCAATTGGCACTTGGCAAACACTCTCCCATTGTCTCAACTCTCTACTCTCTCCTGCAGCTATCGACATCCACAGTCTCCACACTTAAATGGTAAATGATAAGCAAGAGTCCAATGCTAGGTTAGAAACAAACTTTAAACCATAAAATTGAAAAAATAAAGCCACAGAACCCTGGAAAAAATCAAACCGAATTATGTAGAATTTCGGTCGATCAGACCGGTTCGGTACCGAACCAGTCGATTTGGTGAACCGGTCCACCAAACCGATTTGTCACCAAATTTGAATCGGTCAACTTGCAAATCATTAACTCTGTCGATTCTGAAACCAATCGGACCGATTTTTCAAACTAAGAGTGAGAGAGCTTGGTCACACTTGAGTGGAGAAACCAGTCACCCTAGCAGAGGAAGGCAGTCACGATTAGAAGTAGTCAACCACAAGTAAATGAGATACAACTTCTCCTTAAATAAACATAATGAAGTATATCACTTTTATAAGGGTCTTGGCTATTAAAAAAAGACAATTAGTTTAACTTAGAAAAGATACCAAGTAAAGTGGTCCAATGGTCTTTATAATAAAACCATAAAACAAAATCATAAACAATGGTCCAAAGGTCTAATAATAAAAATAAAACGGTCCAATGGTTTTATAAAATAAAACCATAAAATTAAAATGCCTTAGGATAGTATATCAAAGGTCCAAATTAAAACCATAAAGTAAAAGTCACCATACCAAAGGTACACACAAAAAGAGTGCTAGGGCCAAGTAAGACCATAAGTCAACCAAAAGGGTCATAATAAGAAGGTAAGACAACCCTCAAACCCACAAGTCCAAGGTGTACCATAAAGGTGGACAAACAAACCCCAAAGGACCAACAAGACCAAGGAATTTAATCTTTTCTCTCTCTCAAGGTACATTGTTTCATATATTTTATCATCACCGTATAAGGGTAAGATCCAAACTAGATGATGTGATCCTCTGGTCCTCAATACTGCTCCTAAGGGTTAGGTGCTAGTGACATCATCAAAGGGTGGCCAGTCCCTTGAGAAACAACCTAGGAATAACCAATTAGAAGATAGGACATCACACATCATCATCTTGGTCAACATGACCAAGATTCACCTAGTTAACTGACCAAGAGTGCTCCTGCAGGAACTGCTTGGTCTCAGACCAAGAATTTGCTTGGTCCTAGACTAGAAAATCCATGTCTCATCCTGCAGAATCTACTTGGACATCATGTCCATGAAACTTTCTAGTCCCAGACTAAAATACCCTAGAGACATATAGGGGCCCTAACCACATGTTAGGGACTTTGCCATGGCATCAAACTACTTGGTCCCAAACCAAGAACCCCAAGACACTATTGGGGGCCCTAGGGTACTTTCTAGGGTCTTACTCTGCCCTAGTTAACTCACTAGGGTACCATCCTCCCTGACAATGGATCTCGCCGTTGCACTAACTTTAACAATTTTTTGAACTCTAAAGGCCTCTAGAGCCTTGTTTATGTATCGTGTTTCAGATATGTATTGCATCCAGTGCCATTTGCTATATTCACCCCTACAAGGTATATACATGAACCAACATTGCATATTTAGTCTTTAATGGTTTGGAATCTTGGATTTACATTGATAATAATAATAATAATAATAATAATCTATTTTTAAAGGTCACGGCCATACCAAACATCAAATTTGTGTATCAGACCCCCTTGTTTGTGGGACAAAGGACCCCCCTCTACGCAACGATGTAACTGCTTAAGTCTAAAGAGGTTTACATACCCTACCCACCCCCCTCGAATTTGAACCTACGACCACTTAGGAGAAAACACGTGTTCTTAACTGCTAGGCCCACTCAAGTTGTACCATGAATATTACTTTGTTATTATAATTTTCATATTTTATATATATATTAGTAAACCTAGTCATCAATGAATTTCAAACCAACTTTTAGGTCCCATTCCAACTTTTAAAACATCTGGTATAACCAATGGCGGTTCACTAGTGAACATTGAAAGAGTGTTAAACCATACACCAAGGTTCCATTTTTGTTGTGATTAGCCCCCACCCAAATGGCATGTTAAAACAACATGATGCCAGGTGCAAGTCTTAGCAAATTTGGTGTACTAAGTACTCCTCAGAGAAGGAAGTCGCTGTTCTCCAATGCACGTTAACTAACTTTTGGTGGGAAACCCTAAATCCATTTATTGTCAGGTTGGCATCATTTGTTCATTGTAGTGACACCTAAAACCATTCAATCAGTGGTAAAAACGTGATGCATCCACTTGAAGGCGTAACCTTAAAGGCATAATCCATTCATTGTAGGGTAGGCATCACCCCCATGCCTCATAGAAGATTCCCATTCATTGTAAGGTAATTGGTAATCCCATTCATTCATTGTAAGGTTGACATAACCCATTCATTGTAGGAAGTCCCCAAGCATAATCAGTTTAGTGGGGGTTGGAATAATTACTCCTCAAAAAAGGAAGTCTCGGTTATCCATTGCATCCCCGCAAAGCATGTTTTTGGAAAGGTGGAAACACATCCAGAAAAACACACTTTATACTAACAAGAAATGGGTAGGAGCACATGTTGCCTCCAAGTCACCCCATCATTTCCTCCAATACCACTTACATCTGGATTATTCCCTAATACCTATGTTTCAACCGTAAGTTTCATATGCAAATAGCTTTCATCATGATTTTTCCCATTTGAGAGAAATTGTTATTGCTTCACTTCACACCTTACATGACCAAATATCAAGTTGTGGGTGGGTGTATCTTAAATAGAATTTTTTCCTTTCAATTGACATGAAAATGAATCAAAATGTTTTGACTAATATTTACAAAATGTTATAGAAGATTACAATAAAGCGTCTGTAGAAGGATGCATAGGAACTAATAAAAAACATTGGAAACCATAAAGAGTTTTTAGAACCAGGGTCTTATTAGACCCATGTAACTTGTGATATATAGAAGTGATAAAAAAAAACAAGATACCAACTACTTTGAGACACAGGTTTAAGCAAAGTAGCATGGGTACCTATACCCGAACCCATACCCACGTACCAAATACCTCGTACCCACATACCCTGTCGTACCCAAAATTTGGTCGATGTACCTGAGATTTTTGTCATGGATTCAAGGGATGCTGATTGCAGAGGTAACGAGGTACCCCTGTTTTGGGGACGCTTGGAGATGCCCAAGGACCAGTTTCTTGCATGGTACCCCTGTTTTGGGGATGCCTAGGGACTTGTTTGGTACGAACCCAACCAGTTTTGTACAAGTGACATTAAAGTCAGTAATATTAAATGGTAATATTAAATTCTTAAAGTAAAAATGACTTTAATGTTGCTTATACTTAAATTTTTTAACATTAACATTAATTGTTTTAGGATGTTTGAGAGTGGTTCCAACCTCATTGCACTTCATACGTAAAAAGTAGAATTTTAGATCCCATTCAAAATTCAACAAACTTAACAGTTCTCAGGATTTTAGGATTGCAACATTTCCACTAGATCTATCGTGTATGAGGGTATGGGATTGCCATTTAATCAAGCACATCAACCTCTCTATGTACCTTGATTAAGGTGGTGCTTATTGTTGAACTCCTCTATCATGATCTCAACAAAAAATGTACACTTCACTCGAGCAAAATCACTTATTAAGCATGGGAAGCTTTTTCTACCTTATTTTAACACTTGGATTAGGAAGTTTCGTCAAAATTGTAGGGTGTTGACTAATGTCTTTGGAGGACCAACTTCAAGTTTCAAGGTAGAGACAAGGGCTAGAACCTAGGGGTCGAGGTACAAGGTACTATTGATAAATAGGATCCCAGTATAGGCAAGGATTTTGATATGTAATTATTTGTTGTAGCATGAAATTTTTTGGACTCTATAAGATATTTTGGGTCAAATATGGATTGCACTTGAAGATTTTTTAGTTGTATGCATCCTTGCTATAACATGAAAAACTTTGAATCTTTGTGTAGTATAATAATGGTTTGGATTCATATGGATGCACATCTAAGTCACCTGACACGGGGACACGGGACACGAAGGACACGGGGATTCGAGTGTCCGACACGAGCACGGTGACCCCCGGAATCAAGACACGTAGGACACGTTATATATATATATATATTAAAAATATAGACATATAGATCCAAATTTTTACAAATATTCAATAGAAATCAAAATCAATGCATATTTATCCTCTTATCCATAATACTCAAATGTCCCATGGCAAAGGACCCTTTAGAGTCACATAATACTCAAATGTCCAATTGATATTGTAGTATATGATGCATCTCAAAACGAAATGCTCCTCAAACTCCACCTCCTGCAGATGGGATAACTGACATATCCTCTTCACCTATTCAATACAATGATAAAAATTGACCTGATGTTGGTGAGAGCAAACCCTGAGATGGCTGAATGGAAACTTGAGACCATGTGGCCAATGATACTATGTGTACTCGGGGTGGACAATGGGCCCATCCCCGCACTGCAAAAGGTGTTCCAAGTAGAAGGCCACCGTAGAGAGCAAAAGGCAGATGTTATTCTACTATATGAATGAAAGATTAGTGGTTTTGTTCATATAGTTTTTGCCAAATTATAAGAGGCTTTTTGTGGTAAGCCAACTTTATTTGCAACTCAAGTTAACATTGTCTTCTATAGATGTAAGAAAGGACCGAAGCATTTCTTTGCTCTCTGTGAGAGAAAACAACTGTTT
>LPNX010739820.1:344800-355412 GCA_001517045.1 Pseudotsuga menziesii
GATGCACATGAATATATATGTACAGTGAAAATGATTTAAATTTCATACATATTATAATTTATAATTTTATCATTTTTATAAAAAAATATATATATATATATATATATATATAGAGAGAGAGAGAGAGAGAGAGAGAGAGTACCCTCAACGTACCCAAGCCCCCTGTTTAAAAAAGTGGCATCCCCATCGCCGCACCTGTCCCCGTAAGTTTCTTGCCAACATAGGTTTTAAGATAGGAAATGCCCAATGTAAACAAAAAGGCTTGGCAGTGTAACTATACATTGTCTACTTCCTTATCTCGTATACTGTCATATTCCCTAGAGCATCAATCCTTCAAAGTTGTTATTTGTTTCCCTAGAGCATCACAATTTCGTAACTCTAAAGGGATCATAGAAGGCTGCAAAAGGAACTAATAAAAACTAGCGGCAACCATGAAGAAATGCTAGTACCAAGGTCTTATTAGCCCTATGTAACTTGTGATATGCAAAAGAGCTAAAACATTGAAAAACCAAGAAACCAAGTACTTCAAGACAGAGGTTTAAGCTAGGAAAAGGCCGGTGTAACAGAAAGGTTTGGTAGTGTAACTATACGCTACCTACTATTCGTCTTCTATACTATCATATTCCCCAAAGCATCAAGGCTTCAAGTTGTCATTCGTTACATACTCTCATATGAGTTCATAACTCCATCTCGCACACAAAGCATAGAGATGCAAGGTACACAATGCATAGAAATAATCTTCATATTAAATACTAATGAATGATAGATGTGTTTGTTTTTCCTCTAATTCCATATCTGATTTACACATTCAATTATTTTTATCCCCAACAATCATAAACTGCTAAAATTAATTGTAAACACAATAGAATTCGAACTCATATGCAACAAAAATTTACACATAAAATTATTAGATTTAACACAAGTTATTACCATTGTTGCACAGGTACCGATCTCGGAATTTTGGCAACCCGTACCTAGCATTTCTCCGCTCCTGGGAGCTTGGGAGCTGGTACGAAACGTCCCCTTTTTTATGGGAGCTTTTTGGGAACTTGCTTTTGTCATTCCCTTTTTATTGGGAGCTTGTAGAAGCTCCATGTCTGTTTGGGAGCTTCTACAAGCTCCCGACCATGTGGAGGCCAAAATCAGAAGAAAAATGTTGATAATCAATTGAATGATTGAACTTTATTGTGTCAAGAAATCACCAATAATCAAAATTTCAATTGAATCTATCCATAATGCCATTTTTTTTATTTTCAAGGTTACATAAATAAAGAGGGCCGACACCTCTCAAATGTTTAGATCCATTCACACTCAAAATATATCCTGCAAGTGTACTTAAGTGGATACAAATGGATATTTTACAATACTAAGATATTGAACAACTTTAATTCATATATCAAATGATTATCGCTAGCTTACGTTATTCATACTGACTGATATAGCAATTTAGGATCATAAACCATATCAAACTCAAGATACCAAAAAATTTGAAAGTTTGTTAGTTGAACTTGAAGCAATCGAGTTCATTCACATTAGAACTAAGTAGTAATTACCATAAAAAAATGAAGAGCCACCCAAAGACTAAGCACTCTTAGGAGCAATAATATAGATGCAGTTGAAACAAGGAATTAAAAAACTATTGAATCTTATGATTTATGAAGCTATTGGTGCCTTTACAAACTCGTACAATGAGATTTGTATAATGTGGACCTAGAGGAGTGAACAAATTTAAAAAGAATGAATTTCATGACACTACTAGAGGATTAAGAGGATAAAATAGTTTAAGCTATGAAATTAATCAATTATGTTTTTGTCGCTCCCAACCCTGCGTTTCCTGCAAATTTGGGCGAAGCTTCTAGCCGTATCGGATACTCGCGTCCGCATACCCGCGTTCCAGAAACTTGTGCAACATAGGTAATTACCCTGGAAACCCCAACTTGGGGAAAACCAGCAAAAGTGTCATCCTTCAGATATTTGATAGAGAAAATGAACTTAGAAATTTACAACAATTGAACTTAGAACTCTGTTCAGCAAGAAAATGGCAAATCAACCTTCACATGAAAAATCACTTCCCTGACTAAAACAAAAAAAAATAGTTCACTAACTCCCTCCAAGCAAACTATCCAGGCTCTGTCATACAACTTGTACAATTTGCAGAGTATAGTTTGTTTTCACAAAAAATTGTGTCGTACTAGTTTATGTACTGTGCAGCTATGTACGACCGGTACACCCAATTGAATTTTTAGCAATAGCATAAACTTTAAAAATTTGCAAATCTACTTAAAACAATTCAGCAGTAGTAAAAAACACATTCATCACATCAGTACACATGGACACAAGATTTTTCGTTGGGGAAACCTTCAAAGGACAAAAACCCCAAAAGCATTAGTAGCTCATCTTGTAAATGAGATGACTCCGAAAATTCTTCAAAAAGTTCCTCAATTCCAGATCTGAAATTTTCTCACATTAACAGTAAAATTCATCAATAAAACTCATACTGGTAATTTTACCCACAATTTCCAGAATTTGAAAAAATTACAAATTTAGGGCCTTTTCCAAAAGACTGAGATTTTCTCTCTCTTGCCCGAAAAATCACAGTTGTCAGTAAAAATATCAGACTGTTAGCTGCCCAAAAAATTAACTGCTGCCTGAATAAAATGTCAGGTTGCCCAAGCTGCCCAGCTACCCGAAAATGCAGCTCTGTTGCTGCCCGTGATCTATTGCACAGTTGTGTTGCTGATCAAGAAATGAGCAGCCCTGATCGAAGTCCTTAGGGCCTACCCGTGAGCTGCCCGGAGGGTCCAAGGTAGCAGCAGCACCCACTACAGCATACCCTAGCCCTTGCCGGCTGCTCTTGCGAAGGCAAGAATGGAAGGGTCGAGCTAAACATTCTTGCCTTCGAGAACGAACAGAGGCAGCCCAAGAGGAGGGATCTTCCCAACACTTGGCTTCCCGAAAAAACTAAGCTGCCCAGAGAACTGTACGGCTGCCTGGAGAAAAGACAGACAGCCCGTGAGGAGAGAGAGAGAGAGTGTGGACTGCCCGAAAAATTTAAGAGCTGTCACAAAAATTCTGAGATGAAGAATGCTGATGAAAACCCTAGCTAAGGGTTTGTTGATGATGCCCTAGGCTGAGGCAAAGATCTTCTTCAATAAAAGTAGCAACTTCACCTATGAGAGATAACTTGTGTGTATAATGAGAAGACTTGATCTTCTTTTATAGCCTTCGTTCACCTGTAAGTGGACAAGATTAGGAAAGATAAAAATAATAATATTTTTAATCTTTTCCTAATTTCACTTTCACTTTTACCAAAAGGGTCCTTTTATTTTTCCTTTGACTTTTATAAGAAGTCCTTATTTATTTTGACTTTCACTTGTGGTCATTTTCCTGTGGTCAAAAAGTCTTTATTTATTTTGACTTTTGACTTTGCCCTTTTTCCAAGTGCCCCTGTGGTCCTTTTTTAATTTCAAGGGTACATCATCATAAACCAAGAGAGTTATTAATGCTTTTATCTCACACACCGTATAACACCTAGATTTGGTACTAGGGTAACTTAACCAAGGGTAGCTAATCCTTGGAGAAGCACACCAAGCCCATAGATCAAGGGTCAAAGTGCCACACACATGCCCAGACCCAGCCTAGGGCTTACAGTGTCTTCATTCTCCAAGAGAATGGCTACTCATAAATAAGTTGAGTCTACCAGTCCCAGACTAGTCTACATCGTGGTCCCGAACCAGATGTCTACTCAACACAAGGTTGAGTCTACCCAGGGCAGAGCTAGGTCTATATCATGGTCCCAGACCAGCTATCTACCATTCAACAGAATGGTCACTCAACACTGGGTTGAGTCTTCACCGTGGTCCTAGACCAGGTGGTCCATTCTCCTAAGAGAAGGGCTCTTGATGCTGCTCAGAAAAATCAACACTCCCTCTCAGCGAGAGAGGCATTCTCTGCCATACCAAGCTTGTCACGAAAGTACACGAACTTTGATGCTGTCAGAGGCTTGGTCAAGATATCTGCAATCTATTCATCTGTACGAATGTACTGCAACTTCAGAGCACCTCTTTGCACTAGGTCTCTGATGAAATGATACCTCATTTCAATGTGTTTCGATTTATCTTGAAACACTGGATTCTCTGAAAGCTTTATGCAACTCTGATTATCGCAATGGATGATCATTGAGTCAAGCTTTCCCTCGAACAGATCAGATAACAACTTTCTGAGCCAAACTGCTTCCTTGCAGACATCGCTTGCAGCAATATACTCTACCTCAACTGTACTTTGAGCTATGGAATCCTACTTTCTACTGGACCAAGAGATCATTGCTGATCCCATACTGAAGCAATAACCAGAGGTACTTTTTCGGTCAACTGCACTGCCAACCCAATCTGAATCTGAATATCCAGATAACAATACTCCACTGCTGGAAGTATACCTGAGCCCATATGTGATAGTACCTCGCACATACCTGAGTACATGTTTAGCAGCTACCAAGTGTATGTGCTTCGGATCTGACATGAACTGACTCAGTGCATTCACTGTGTAGCAGATGTCTAGTCTCGTATGCACGAGATGCATCAGGGAACCAATGAGTTGTCTGTATAGAGTAGAGTCCACACTCTGTGAACTAGAGGCTGAATCCCCCAACTTTGTCAAGTTGGTAGTCATTGGTACGCTCATGGACTTGCAATCCTGCATCCCAAATCTCTGCAAGATATCTACTGCATACTTTCCTTGCGTCAAGAAGATCTCCAGGGGTGATTTTAAGGAACCATACTTATTTGAAAGTGTATAAACGTTGGCGAATCTTACCAATTTTTAAAATGCCAACTATAAAATGTTTGGCGATCTTTTTCAAAAATTATTTTAAATTCCAAGTATTTTATATCGTTTATATAATAATTTGGCTATTTTTAGGGTGAAAAATTTTTACCCCATCAAAATTGGAAGAAACAGGGCTTCAAAAAATGCAAAATGGCGAATCTTTTTTTTGGAGAAAAACATGGAAAAATAGCCCATGGGCTAAATTTCGCCCCTAAAATTGTCCCTGAAGATCTAACCTGGCTTTTGCCAGACTTCTAAGCCAAGGAAGTAATGCATCAATCCAAAATCTTTCATCTCGAATTCAGAGGTAAGCTCCCTCTTACACTGGTCTATCAACTATTCATCACCTATAAGAAACAGTGCATCTACATATAGAACAAGTATCAAGACATGATTATGAACAAATTTAAACAACAAGTTAGAATCAGTTGTACTTTTGAAAAACCCCAAACTATGGTGTACTTTTGGAAAACCCCAAACTATGGAGAAATCCATCCATCCTGGCATACCAGACTCTCGGAGCCTGTTTTAGTCCATACAAGGCTTTCTTCAGTTTACATACATGGGTCTTCTTCCCATGAGTAACAAAGCCTTCAGGTTGTTCAATATAAACTTCTTCCTCAATCTTACCATTGACAAAGGTTGTCTTTACATCCATTTGATGCAAGTTCCGTCCGAAAACTATAGCAAGTGAAATGATGGTTATGATGGTAGTGTACCTGGGAATAGGTGCAAATGTCTCGTCATAGTCAATGCCTTCTTTCTGAGTGAAGCCACGAGCTACGAATCTGACTTTATACTTCTCCACACTGCCATCTGCAACATGCTTGATCTTATAAAGCCATCTAGAAGTCACTACTGACTAACCTGCAGGTCTGGGAACAACTTCCCAAACATCATTCTTCATGATTGACTTATACTCTTCAATCATGGCATCAACCCATACCTGTTTACTTGCTGCATCTTTGTATGATGAAGGTTCTGAACTGATAAGCTGAGTCATAAGACCGGAGTACTTCTGTGGTTTTATGCTTTCTCTGAAAGTCCCTGGAGGAGCTTTATGCTTCTCGACTTCTTGTACCATCTCTCAGTACCAAGGAGGTCTCCTTTTGGAAGGAGGAACTTCAAGTAGTTCTTTTAGTGGGCTTTCAATGTTCTCAGGAACATCTGGAATTTGATCATCAAATTCCTCTTCCTCCCTCTAAATTTCTAAATCTGGAAACTCAAAGTGGAGCAACTGCATCTTCCGATGAAAGCTCTAGTGTTTTACGAAACACAGCTTCCTCATGGAAGATCACATCTCTGTTGACCTCAATGTGCCTCTATCCAGGTATATATACTCGATACGCCTTCGAGCAATCAATGTACCCAACAAAGATACCTTTCTTACCAAAGGGCTCTAGCTTAGCCCTCTTTTCTTTTGGCACATGAACATACACAGGAGTACCGAATATCCTCATGTGATCAACTGTAGGTTTCTTCTTGGTGAAGACTTCTTCAGGAGTCTTCTCACCCAAGATAGCATGTGGGCCTCTATTCTGAATGTATACTGCAGTTTCGATAGCTTCAGCCCATAAAGACAAAGGAAGATCTAGATCAATGATCATGGCTTTAGTAGACTCACAGATTGTCTTGTTCTTCCTTTCTGCAACTCCATTTTGTTGGGGGTTGTAAGCACTGTCAGCTCTTTCTTGATTCCTGCTTCTCGACAAAAATCATCAAATTCATTAGATTCATACTCACCTCCATTATCTAATCTCAAGATATGGATGTGCCTGCCAGTCTGATTTTCAATCAGTGTCTTGAACTCTTTGAACATGTCAAAGGTTTCACTCTTGGCCTTGAGGAAGCAAATCCAAGACTTCCGAGAGTAGTCATCAGTAAACAAGACATAATATAAACACCCACTCAAGGAGGGTGAAGACATGGGCCCACAAATGTCAGAATGAATCAAATCCAAAATACCTTTAGATCTACTCTTGCTTCTGGGAAAGGATTTCTTAGTGTTCTTACCTAGAGCACATCCTTTACAGATTCCTTCATGTTTTGGAGAAACTTCTGGCATACCTGTGACCATCTTCTGCAATCCTGGGAGAGCTGTGTAGTGAAGCTGTCCAAACCTTCTATGCCAAAGTTCACAAGGATCAACTGAGTGATGTACCAAACCATGAGTGGAGACTTTCGAGGCCTTGTAGAGGTCTCCCTCTCGAACCCCAATCTGTACTGCAGAGTCTAGATCTGTGTCTTTTTCCCATATAAAGACCTTCTTGTCCATAAAGAGGACTTTCTAGCCCTTGTCTTCTAAACCAGCAACAGACAAGAAATTTTTCTTTAAACCAGGAACATAAAGAATATCATCGATATGAAGAATCGTACTTGAGTCAAGTTGACGTGAAGTTGAGCCAACTCCTTGAATCTTGTAAGTGGAGTCATCTCCAAGTTCTACCTGAGTGGTGAACTTTCTCTTTCTGTAACTGGTGAGGGTACCACGGTTACCTATCATGTGCCTTTAAGCACCACTGTCTACCAACCAAGAAGTGGAGCAAGCTGAGAAAGAACCGGTTAGAGCAGAAATCAAATAGTACTCTCTTCTAGGCTCATCATTTTTATTTGCCTTGATTTTCTTCTTCTTCTTTGGTTCTTCATCTTCTTCTTCCTCTGCTTCTGCAGCAGATACTTGAAACCTTCTCTTGGGTTTCTTCTTGTTATGCCTACAGTCTCTAGCATAATGTCCAAACTTGTGACAAGTATAACATTCAATCTTGGACATGTCAGAAAACTTACCCTGAGGTTTCTTACCCTTCTTTTGTTGAGGGAAAGGCTTCTTGAATTTCTTGGTCTTTGCTGCAAGTGCAAGGTTAACCTGCTTGACTACCTTGTCAGTGTTCTTTGCTTCTTCTTGAATGCAATCATGCCAAAGCCTTTCAAAGGTTGGCTGATTTTCTCGTCCACAAACGGATGCCATGAAGGTTTCCCAAGAGCTTGGGAGACCATCAACCACTGTTTATACAAGATCATCATCATCAATAGTAACACCAATAGCAAGGAGTTGATCTCTTACATGTTTGATCTTGGTGAAGAAGGAACCAAAACTTTCATCTTTGTTCAGCTTCAAAGTTCGTAGCCTCTTCTTCAAGACTCTCTTTTGACTGGGATCCTTCTTTTCATAGAGATTTATCAAAGTATCATAAATTTCTTTAGCAGTCTTCAAGGATGTGATGTTAGGCGTCAATTGTTCTCTGATAGAATCATAAATGACTCTTCTAGCCTTACCTTGTTTCCTCTTGTAGGAAAGCCTACCAGCATTTGTTGTTGGCTCTTCTGTGACATTAAGAACAATGCCATCCAAGTCATTCTCATCAAGAATGGTTGTCAACCTGGCCTTCCAGGAATTGAAGTTTGTTGAACCATAGAGCTTCTCTTTCGATTTGAAACCAACGGTAGCCATCTCTGTCACTTATCCAAATGTTAGATCTCCAAATCTTATTCCAAGATCTAGTGAAAAACAACAGCAGTGTCCCTTTAATGTGTTTTCACATGCTAAGCTCTGATACCATGTTGAATTTTTAGCATTAGCATAAACTTTAAAAATTTGCAGATCTACTTAAAACAATTCAGCAGTAGTAAAAAACACATTCATCACATCAGCACACATGGACACAAGATTTTTCACTAGGGAAACCTTCAAAGGACAAAAACCCCAAAAGCATTAATAGCTCATCTCGTAAATGAGATGACTCAGAAAATTCTTCAAAAAGTTCCTCGATTCCAGATCTGGAATTTTCCCACAGTAACAATAAAACTCAGACTGATAATTTTACCCACAATTTTGAGAATTTGCAAAAATTACAAATTTAGGGCCTTTTCCAGAAGATTGAGATTTTCTCTCTCCTGCCCAAAAAATCACAGCTGTCAGTAAAAATCTCAGAATATTAGCTGCCCGAAAAATTACTTGCTGCCCGAAAAAATGATCAGGCTGCCCAAAAATGCAGCTCTATTGTTGCCCATGATCTGTTGCACAGTTGTGCTGCTTCCTGAGAAATGAGCATCCCTGATCAAAGTCCTTAGGGCCTGCCTGTGAGTTGCCTGGAGGGTCCGGGGTAATAGCGGCACCCACTTGGGTATGCCCGATGGGTTGCCCGTAGGTCTGTAGCAGACCCTAGCCCTTGTCGGTTGCTCCTGCTAGCTACCCGAAGGCAAGCATGGAAGGGTCAAGCCCTAAAAGGCTTACCGACGAACGAACAGAGGCAGCCCGAGAGGAGGGGTTTGACTAACACTTGGCTGCCCGGAAAAACTAAGCTGCCCAGAGAACTGTACGGCTGCCTAGAGAAAAGACAGACAGCCCATGAGGAGAGAGAGAGAGAGAGAGTGGGTTGCCCAAAAAATTTAAGAGCTGTCACAAAAATTCTGAGATGAAGAACGCTGATGAAAACCCTAGCTGAGGGTTTGTTGATGATGCCCTAGGCTAAGGCAAAGATCTTCTTCAATAAAAGTAGCAATTTCACCTATGCGAGAGAACTTGTGTGTATAATGAGAAGACTTGATCTTCTTTTATAGACTTCGTTCACCTGTAAGTGGACAAGATTAAGAAAGATAAAAAATAATAATATTGTTAATCTTTTCCTAATTTCACTTTCACTTTTACCAAAAGGGTCCTTTTATTTTTCCTTTGGCTTTTATAAGAAGTCCTTATTTATTTTGACTTTCACTTGTGGTCATTTTCCTGTGGTCAAAAAGTCTTTATTTATTTTGACTTTTGACTTTGGCCTTTTTCCAAGTGCCCCGATGGTCATTACCTGTGGTCCTTTTTTAATTTCAAGAGTACATCATCATAAACCAAGAGAGTTATTAATGCTTTTATCTCACACACTGTATAACACCTAGATCTGGTACTAGGGTAACTTAACCAAGGGTAGCTAATCCTTGGAGAAACACACCAAGCCCATAGATCAAGGGTTAAAGTGCCACACACATGCCCAGACCCAGTATAGGGCTTACAGTGTCTTCATTCTCCAAGAGAATGACTACTCAGAACTAAGTTGGGCCTACCAGTCCCAGACTGGTCTACATCGTGGTCCTAAACTAGATGTCTACTCAACACAAGGTTGAGTCTACCCAGGGTAGAGGTGGGTCTATATCATGGTCCCAGACCAGATATCTACCATTCAACAAAATGGTCACTAACACTGGGTTGAGTCTTCACCGTGGACCCAGACCAGGTGGTCCCATTCTCCTAAGAGAGGGGCCCTCGATGCTGCTCGAAAAAATCAACACACCCTGCATAAGATCCGTACAACCTACAGGTTGTAGGATTTTTATCTACTTGCAATGTACAACTCCTATCTGTGTTGTATGGCTCCCTCTCGGTCACTGTACGGACGCCCTTGGCCTTCTCTCTCTATTGGATGATCCTTTGCTTGAAAAGATCAGCTATTCTTCTCATTGCTGCAAACTCTATCTCACTTTAAGTCTAATTCTCACACTTTTCCAACTTGGGCTAATCACTAACTCAAGACTTACAGCTTGAGATTCTAATAATCTCAAGACTTATTTGTCTCCAAGATCTATCTCTTGCTTCACTTGAGAATAACCCCTTTCTCAAGCGCAAGAGCATGCCAAATCTAAAGAATGAGTCATATCTCTCCTTAGATCTCCTTTTATAACTTTACAATATGCAAACGCCATGCCCTCAATAAAAGGACTTTATAAAATAAAGTTAATGTCAAAAGAGTATCTTTCGAATGACTTTGTTATTTAAAAAAATATAACATAATATATATGTTATATA
>LPNX010739820.1:361552-380258 GCA_001517045.1 Pseudotsuga menziesii
TGTCCATTTCCGCGGGTTACGTGTCCTGTTTTTGGGGGTTCGTGTCCTAAAATCGCGATTCGCTCCAAAATCGTGTCTGATTCGATGGACAAATCGTGTCCCGATTTCGGATTCGACCGAAGGTCGAATCCCCTTCGTGTCGGACACGAATCGTGTCCGATTCGTTCCCCACGGGACACAAAGGGGGGGTACAGCGAATCCGGTTTCTTAGGTTACAATACATAAGAAATACATATGAATACATTCCGAAGTTACAAATACATCAACACTCCCTCTTAACTAGGAAGGTATTCTCTCGACACAATTTATCAGCACAAGTCTTCTTCTCTGTATCATCTGGATCATCATTGAGTTCTCGTCATCTTCATCTTCAAGTCATCTTCATCTGGATCTGGATCATCACTCGATCTGGATCATCATCACTCGATCTGGATCATCATCACTGAATCTAGATCATCACTCGATCTGGATCATCACTGGACATCATCACTGGATCTGGATCATCATCATCACTGGATCTAGATCGTCACTCGATCTGGATCATCACTGGACATCATCACTGGATCTGGATCATCTCTGGGCATCATCATTGAATCTAGATCATTTCTTCTGGATCATCATCACTGGATCTGGATCATTTCTTCTGGATCATCATCACTCGATCTAGATCATCACAGGTGCTATCTCTTGATTCTTCTCGACATAGGAACCTCTATCTTTTTCATATTGGATGCATCATCTCAGAGCTAGTCCTTTTTCATACTAGATGAGGCACCTGCTCAGAGCTAGTCCTTTTTCATACTAGATGACCCTTCCCAGAGCTAGTCCTTTTTCATACTAGGTAGGGCATCACAGAGCTGGTCCTTTTTCATACTAGATGAGGCATCACAGAGTTGGTCCTTTTTCATACCAGATGTGGCAGCTACTCAGAGCTAGTCCTTTTTCATACTAGATGAGCCTTCCCAGAGCTAGTCCTTTTTTCATACTAGGTAGGGCATCACAGAGCTGGTCCTTTTTCATACCAGATGAGGCATCACAGAGCTGGTCCTTTTTCATACCAGATGTAACAGCTACTCAGAGCTAGTCCTTTTTCATACTAGATGAGCCTTCCCAGAGCTAGTCCTTTTTCATACTAGGTAGGGCATCACAAAGCTGGTCCTTTTTCATACCATATGAGGCATCACAGAGCTGGTCCTTTTTCATACTAGATGTGGAAGCTACTCAGAGCTAGTCCTTTTTCATACTAGATGAGCCTCCACAGAGCCAGCCCTTTTTCATGCTGGATGTGCCATCTACACAGAGCTAGTCCTTTTTCATACTAGATGTGTCTTCACAGAGCCAACCCTTTTTCATGCTGGATGTGGCATCCACATATACCTGACAATGGAAGGAACCAATCCTCTCACCATGTCACAGCTCTTACAACCAACCATGGAAGGAACCAATCCTCTCACCATGTCGGAATGGCACAGCACTTACACATCACTTCCTCTTGGGAGGAACCTCGATCTGAAGAACACCAAGCTTCTCCCTGAAGTACTCAATACTTCACTCTCGCCATTTCTAGCATAGAATCACATCAGGGCTGATTACATCCAAGGATAACCTGCGAGCTTCGCCAAGACCAATTACATCCGAGGACAACCTACAGGACCGTTTACGTCTGAGCAACCTACGAGCTTCGCCAGGATTTATGCTCGGACAACCTGTCTCACCAGCTATGCTAGAACTCCCTCTTTCGAGAGATCTTGATCTGTATCACAAACTAGAGCTTCACTGCTCCTCTCTGCATCATACCAAAAAATGCAAGTCAGATCAATCAAATCAAATAGTAGTTTTCAAAAGAAACATACTACCTCCCGAAGAGCAAGTGGCAACATCTTTTGCCTCGGCTGTACTCAGCGCCATGCAGGACTCCTTCCTGCCAACCAAGAGATCAAACATGATCTCACACTGAAGAAGCACCTCAAAGTGTTCTTCCTATCAATGGCACTGCCCACCCAATACGAATCCACATAGCCCTCTAAGTTAATCTTCTAATTCGTATCATACTTGAGCCCATACTCAACTATACCCTTCAGGTACCTTACTGCATGCTTTGCAACCATCAAGTGAACATGTCTCAATGTGTTCACAGCAAAGCAAATATCTAGTCTCGTATTCGTCAGGTACATTAAGGAACCAATCATCTGACGATACATCGTAGCATCAACCATCTCTAGTGAAGCAACACTCAAATAGCTTCAAGTTCGATGCCATAGGTGTGGTCATGGCCTTATAGTCCATCATCCTGAACCTCTTCAAGATCTCTACTGCATACTTCCCTTGACCACACCCCCATGCCTAGAACGTAGTGCATCGACACATAACAGGAGCATCACTAGTCTTCGGCCTTCATCCTTGAAGCAAAGGTTGGAATCCACTTTACTCTCGGTAAAGCCTAGAGTCACCAATAATCTATCCATCCTGTCGTACCGTGTCAAACCTCAGGATCTTCTGCAGTCACTCCCTCTGAAGCATCATGCTCCCTCTGTCTTCCGTACTCTATGAACTGAAACATTCTGTACTGGAGTGACAAGTAGCTTCCTATGCTACTAATCTTCTATGTATCCATCTAGGATCACTGGATACCAAGATCCTCTATCTTGAACCTTTTCAAAAGTTCCTCTTGCACCCATCTGTGAGCTTGTCATCCTTTATCCACCTTGTAGCAAAGGTTCAGATCTTCATCAAGCTCCTCATGTATGTGTTATGCCATGGGTGTCTTAAGAACTTGTACAAGGCCTTCTTTCATTTGCACACATGATTCTGCCTGTCATGTGTCTCAACTCCCACTGGCTGCAAATGTCTCTTCGTAGTCTATGCCTTCTTTTCGTGAGAAGCCTCGTGCTACGAATCTTGCCTTGTATCCCGCGATGTTTCCATCTACTGCATGATGGAACTATGAACTTTCCTTCATGTATCGATACTGCATCCTAGACATCATTCTTCTTGAACTGATCTTCCCTTTGTTCTTGGAAGGTTCTACATCAATGATATCGCTGCATTCGTCATATTATTTTTCATTTTGAAATGTCGTCACTTGTTCTTTGGAACAAGTCTCATCCTTCTTTGCTTGTAGTTGATTATGTATGCGATCTTTCCTACAAGTCAAATGCATTTGTATGGTTAGAAACATTTCATAAGGAATATTCAAACTGACAAATTCTTATGCATAAATATATGATCATGCAACTACTTTAGCCAATACAACATTCATCCATATCTCACGAAAACTTTTCTAGATGCCTTCCATCTCTACCAGGACAACATTGAGATTGTGCATTAATCCAATATGTCAGCAAAGAGGTTTCATTCTAGATAAGTAGCAATGGAGAGTTGTATAGCACCATGAGCTACTTACCCATCACATGCATATTAGAAGTATACTGTCATTAATGCAAACATCTTATCATGCATAATACATCCACTGAATATAAACAAATGTATAACAAAATAATATCATGAAATGACAATTGAATACTTATCTTTATTTGTTTCGTGGGTAGACTCCTTCTTGAGCCTTCAGCTTCATCGTCTTCTTCATTTATAATATCATCATTTCTTATCCAAATGCTAAGGTGGATAAGAGATTCTTCAAGAGTTGAGTTCTTCATATTCCTCATTGCTTGAGGGATCTTCTTTGGATGGTGAGAGCTTAATCTTCAATTGCTCCCATCTTCTCTTCTCTTCTTATGAGTTGAGCTTCTTCTTCTTCCCAAAGTCTACTGAAAGTAATCACTTTCTTCTGGCACACATTCCTTGAATGAATGAATCCCATGATCTTGGGAGGCCATTCAAGGTGGCCATCACCGCTTCTGCATTCTTCACTTCTTCTTTTACCGCTTCAAGTTGTTCTTTGATTTGAGAGACCCTTATGACTGCATGGTCTCTGCATTCTGAATCTTCACATTCTCCAACTGGTTTCTTAAGGTCATCTTCTGATGTATGTTCTTCCCTTCAAATAGCTTGGTCAAGGAATCAAACATCTTCGGTATCTTTAAGGAAGGCACTCGTAGTACAAGTTGATTCGTGACTGAATCAGCAATGATCTTCTTGGCCTTGACCAAGTTCTTCTTGTGTAAGGCTTCTAGCCTCATCTCCCTCTGGAACTGGAACCTCTATACTCATGTAGGTGTCCAATTCATTTTCTTCAGAGAGATCAAATACTTCCATGCTTGGAAGTTGTCAACTTCACCAAGTTGATGTGATAGATCACTTTGAAATGAGAACCTCAAATGGAAATAGCAAAAGATTAGATCTTACCGATTTGAGGTGTTCGTCCTTATTTCGGAGCTGGCTGATCTAGGGTTTGTCACAAAAACCCTAATTTTCAAAACTTGGAATCTTTTAGATCTGATTGGATAGACAGATAGATCTCTTCAAATGGAGTTGTCCAATGTACTCCTTTTCTGAAAACAGTGGAGGGAAGCTCCCAAAACAGGAAGCCCTAGTTTTCCAATTTCGTCTGCAGAAATGCCTGTCACTGCTTCTATGATATCTCTGAAATTACTGCTCCTTTGTGTCTACAATTTCGCACTGAGGTAACCTCGCATGTCCCTGATCCAACACCACAGGTTTCATCAGAATTGGTTTCACCAATTGGGATTTATGATCCATTTCCCAAGGTGACCTGTTACAGGATTGTTCAGAACAGCAAAGTTGTAAGGAATGCCACGTGTCACTGGTTCATCTTCTGAGTCTGATATTCGGACCACCGAAATTATAGTTCGTGCCCTTTCTGGAACATCTTCAGGAATTCCATTTGGACCTTTGTAGCCCAAGATATTGCAATTCTCCCCAGGTGTCCTGTTTAGGGATGAATTCTGGAAGAGGTTGGAAACCTAACTTGGATGGATCATATCTCCCAGAATATAGCGAATCTGAGGCTTATTTTTGGACACAGTGTACATCAGGATTTTATCTTCGTCCCCTGCAATTTTTAGCTCCTAAGCCTTTGCCAATCTCGGGATATAGCGAATGTACCAAAACTTAGCAGTTTTATTATTTAGGGTTTTTGTAGCTAGGGGTCAAACTAGGGTTTGACTTTCCCGGAGTTTCACCCAACCAAATTTATTGATCCAGGCTGCAATTTTTAGCTCCTGAGCCTTCGCCAATCTCGAGATATAGCGAATGTACCAAAACTTAGCAGTTTTATTATTTAGGTTTTTTGTAGCTCGGGGTCAAACTAGGGTTTGACTTTCCCGGAGTTTCACCCAACCAAATTTATTGATCCAGGTCTCTAAACTTCGATTTTGATGAGGAGAACAATCCAAGCTTGGGCTTACTGAAAAATTCCTCTTCTGTAGAAAGCCCTAATTTCCGCATCGAAAACTGAAAATGCTCAGAATCGAATTCCGCTTCGACAGAAAGATGCGCCCTTCAATGGAGAGTCATCCTAGCATACGTTTGCTAATGGATTGTGGAGAGAGACCCAAAAAGTAAGAAGCCCTAGCTTCTACAGCTGCACAATGTCTTCTTCTCAGGTTAGCTCTGATACCATGTTAGAATTTCATCATTTAAGCTAGCATTATGTTAGGATCTTTACTGAGTGAATAACATGCACAGCAATAAAACATAAGCACAACACAAGAGACAATGAACACAGTGTTTATCCTCGGGGAAACCATAAATGGTGAAAACCCCGCAACTTCCTCAGAGATAGAATCAGCACCAAAATAGAAAAGCCCCAAAACAGTAAGTGATCTCCCGACAGCAGCAGTCTCTCTCTCTCACACTGAGAGAGCTTCTCCTCTCTCACTCATGCACCCCAATGAGTGTGTGTGTATGAGAATGATAAATAGAGAGGCTCTCACTCTCTATTTATATTCTTTTGTTCACTTGGAACCTACTCCAACATGTCGGCCTCACTTAACAATTACTTACTAGAGCCGACATCTCTAGGAGTGTCTAATAACCCTAGTGCCCCACCACTTGTGGGGACTTTGCCTCCTCTGACCAATAGGAGGGTAACACAATGGTGGGGACTATTGCTCCGACTTACAATGACTCACCTAGGGTCAACTTCACTAGGATAGTCTAATAACCCAAAAGCCCCACAACTGTGGGGCCTTTAACCCTTGACCAATAGGAGGGTTACCCACAATGACTTGACATGACTTTCTCATTATAGAAACTTCCTGGGACAAACATCGGGGTATGACATGACTCAAATACATTACAATACATCCCAGAATAAACATCGGGTTACAATACATAAGAAATACGGATGAATACATTCCTAAGTTACAAATACATCAACATGTACGAGTACTTTTCCATCTTGGAACACAACCCCATACCCCTCGTCCTGCAGATTTGAATCTGAGAGCAAGTTCATCTTCAACTCTAGAACATATTGTTGGACTCACGATTGTCGTTAGACCAAAATCCGCAGGTATTAGTCTCTGCCACAATCCCCAGAGTTAGTATCTCAGGAGGCGATTAGTCCATGTCACAAAAGTCACGGGGAGCGTTGAACCCAATGTCCAACAATCTCCCCCCCCTAATGCGAGTCGGGAGAGTTTCGAACCCTTGACCTTTTTCTGTAATACCATTTGTTGGACTTACAATTGTCGTTAGACCAAAACCTGCAAGTATTAATCTCTGCCACAATCGCCAAAGTTAGGAACTCGAGAGGCAATTAGTCCATGTCACAAAACTCACGGGGAGCGTTGAATCCAATGTCCAACACATACATCACTCCAGCCACCTCTAGAGATCCTCCTCACTTTAGCTTGAATAGCACTGTTCCAACCCCCTTTTATTGCATGTATAGTGTCGACCCCACAAGCCACATGGCAGTTTGAATCTGTCTCTAAAACACTAGGAAACAAATCCCTCATCCCCATCATATGGCTAGATGCACCAGTGTCCACAACCTATGCATCACTGTCCTCAAGCCAAGCACCTTTAATACCAGTGCCAAAAAGACAAGTAGCTAATGAGAATTCCTTCTCAAACTTAGTTGTAAACTCATCAACCTCTACTGATGTCGCAACCTATGTCTTGCCCTCCTTTCTACTTGGACATTGACTCCTGTAATGGCTAGTCTTGTGACATGCAAAGCACTTGAATTTTCCCATATCCTTCTTCCCATCGTGAGAGGATTCCTCCCCTCTAATATTCAGCTTGGTATCCCTCTTGCTCTTCCTTTCATTACTTGCAAGAGCAATGTTCTCCTCATCACCGTCACCATTTAGCTGCTTGCTATGCAGAGCCTCCTCCCAAGTCTCTTCTTGGATGAATCCATTTCATACCCTCTCCCAGTTACGAAGATGTTCATGTGACACAACTCCATTAACAAAGGTAGTCCATTACTCTGAAAATCCATTCAAAGATATCCATACCAATTATGAGTATGGAATTGTCTCCCCAACTGCTGCTAACTCATCACGAACTTATGATATACCGATGAGATAAGAAGTCATTGTATCAGTCCTAGACATCATGGTGCTCTTGAGTTTTTCCTTCAACATTTTCTTGTTGTGGTTGTCACTCTGATACAACTTTGTCAGATCCTCCCACATCTCCCTGGAGGCCTTCTTCCCAAACAGGTGAGGATCCACATGATCCTTAATCCCATCAAGAATGATCATTTTGGCTTTCACGTCCTTGTTCTGATGAGCGACGACCAATAGAGTAGCATCAATAGGAGGTGTGAGAAATTTATCCACAAACTTCCAGATCTCGTTCTCCTCTAGCACTAATGTTATCCTTTCCTTCCAGTTACTGTAGTTAGATTACCAATGCAACCGATCCTCAAACCAGAGACCGGTAGCCATCTCTGTCCAACTGATCAACTACTATCAACAACACTCTCTCCTTGATGAAAAAGAAATCTAGACTTACAGCAGATTACACCTGTGCCCCAAATCAATCTTCTGCAATTTAGAGTTTACGACTCTAATGCCATGTTAGTTTTTCCTCTAATTGCAGATCTGATTTACATAGTCGATTATTTGTATCCCCGACAATCATAAACTGTTGAAAATATGCTAGAATTCTAACTCATATCCAGAAATAATATAAATAAAAAATTATCAAATTTGACATAAGTAATTACCCTGGAAACCCCAACCTGGGGAAAACTAGCAGAAGTGTGATCCTTTAAATATTTGACAAAGAGAATAAACTCATACATTTACAACAACTGAACTTACAACTCTATTCAACAATACAATGGCAAATCAACTTTCACAGGAAAATCACTTTCCTCATTGATTAAAAACAAGCAGTTTACTACTCCATCCAAGCAAATTGTTCAAGCTCTATAGTATGGCTTGTACGGTCCACAAAGTACAGCCCGATTTGCACAGAAAATTGGGTCATACTAATTTATGCATTGTACGTCCTGCATTAGATCCATACACCCCTGCGTAAGATCTGTACAACCTGCAGGTTGTACAATTTTTATCTATTTGCAGTGTACAACTCCTATCGGTGTTGCATGGCTCCCTCTCGATCTATGTACGAATGCCCTTGGCCTTCTCTCTCTACCGGTTGATCCTTTGCTCGAAAATATGAACTAATCTTCCCTTGTTGCAAACTCTATCTCTCTCTTTCGGTCAAATTCTCACACTTATCCAGCTTGGGTTAATCACTAACTCAAGACTTCCAGCTTGAGATTCTCATAATCTCAAGACTTCTTTATCTCCAAGATCTCTCTCTTGGTTCACTCGAGAATAACCCCTTTCTCGAGATCAAGAGCATACTAGATCTAAAGAATATGTCAAATGCCTCTCCTTAGATCTCCTTTTATAACTTTACAATATGCAAATACCATGGACTCAATGCCATAGGTCCTCCAATACCATGGCCCCTCCAATGCCATGGGCTCAATAAAAGGACTTTATAAATTAAACTTTATGTCTAAAGAGTATATTTCAGACAACTTCTACATGCTAGACACATCGTTAATATACAAGTACCTATCCGAGCGACAAAAATTAACAAGAGGATCGTTGATGTTGAGTTACAATGACATGTACATAAATACACAGTGGTGATAAGCCATTCTTTTAATAGAAAGGGTGACTTATAAGTTATTATATTTAGAAGGAATCAAAGAATTAGTAATTATTATAACAGTATAGCCTATTGACTTAAGGACATGAGATTATGACTATTACATGTTTAGTGATAGTCATAAATGAGGATTCACACCTATTTTTACATTAGCTATGTAGATGAGCACCAGATTAGTGTGCCCAGAAAAGATATCAATGATGAGAATGCCAAGAAATGATGCCATTTCATGCCATGATGTGTCGTCATGCCTTGATCGAGGATTCATTGTGATTATGCTTTGTATTGATGTTGTACTTCACCAAGTCTCATGTTACAATAAAATGAATTGTTTTTTATGATTATAGCTGGTAGCATGATTATAGGCTAATAAGGACAAGAGATGTTTTGTTTTATTTACACATCAACAACCAAAACAACTCTTGGTATTTGCAAGGATTACCCGTTTTCCTTGGATCCATTTTTGACATTTCAATCTTACTCATATCATTCCACCTTGCGTTGTAATCGTTTTGACTTAAGACTGATTGAGTAACTTCCGATCTCCCCCTTTGTGTCCCCTTCCACATGAATACCTCCATGTCTTCCCTGTCTCTTAGGCCCACTTGTGTTGTAATAAATCCTCAGTACAAGAATTTTTAGGTAGCTCCCCGTGGTCAGTTGTCAATAGACGGGAAAAACTACCATTGAGCAATGTTTCCCCTTAGATCTGAAACAAGAAGGTCGTTCGCTTATTATGCCTCAAAAAGGACAATTGAAGACAAGCTCCCACTCAAGAATCTTGTACCAGAAGCTGATGAAAAAAAAAATATGTACCAGACCTTCATGAAATCAAGAGAGAACAAAAAAATTACAAAATCCAGCAATCAAAAAGAAAAAGAAAAGCTTGCAAGCCTTACTTGCATATCCCTTCAGTAAAAAAGCAAGCTAAGGTCTCCTCATTCAAGAAGAAAAGGGAGCACATAAAAGAAAAAGAAAAATGAAAAGGGAGTCTACTTTCCAAGGTCAAAAGGGGGGATAACTCATAACACAATCCATGATAACGCACATCCCTATTGTCTGCACAACTGGTGAAGATCACAGAGGATCCCTGTCTTCCACATCTTTTGTGATTCAGTCAACCCACTCACTTGACCAACCTTTGGACTATCCACCCACTCCACCCAAGGAAGAACTAATACTTGTAAATATTTTGATAATGAAATGGTTTTGTTGTGTTCCTAAAGCATTAACCACTATAATTCTTGTGAAACTTATGCATCATAATTTATGAGTTAGGCTATATGATGACTCGTGTAAACAATCAATTGTATATAATTTTGAATTCAATTCTTTATCAACTCAAGGCATTAGAGATATAAAAAATCCTCCTTCTAGAGATATTCAAAGGTCCAAAGCTTCATTGGTCAAGTTTGACCAAGTTTGACTTTTTCAGTAGTTTGACTTGGTCAACAAGGCGAGTTGACTTAGTCAACTAACCAAACATCAGAGCATACATTTATGCCATCCTCATTCAGCTATTACATGACTTTGGAAACTAATTTGCTCCTTTCATCCTTGGTCACATGCATATTTGGATGAATAGGCAATTAATTAGACCTTTCCTAAGGTTTGATTTTAAAAATGTCCAAGTCCAAATTTAATTTTTTGGATTGGATTGTAAATGGTAATTTAAAAGGGATTTCAGCTATGGTTTTGATTGAGATGATCCTCAGTTGTTAATTGAGTACCAGCAGAGGCATTTCCCCCTCAATTTTCCAATGGTTTCATCATTTTTGGACTAATAGGCATTAATAAATCAGTTTTCTAAAGTTTGAATTTAAATATGCCTAAGTCTGGCTGAGTGAATAATTCAGCTATTTCAGAAGATAACAATTTGAGGATTTGGTATGGTGGGTCTTCCTAAAACATTACATGGGCATCCCTTGGACCAATGATTGATCACTTGGCACATTTTGATGGTCCACATGAGCAAATTGATTTGGAGGGGGGTGCACTTCTCCATGAGGGAGCAATTTGCATGAATGAGATCTCAAAAATTGATCCACTTCACCAAATCAAAATCATGATGAGGCACATATTCATCGCCTACATGGCATCCGGACCATGTTACCGCTCAAACTAGCAATCCTTTGCAAATCAAGGCAATGTATACTTAGTGATAATTAAGGTAAGTTCGAGAGAGAGTTTAATCATTAGAGGAAATTTGGGGTCTAAAATGGGCCTCCTAAGGAAAATAATAATAAAAAGCCACGTCACACTACAATATGCCATGTCACACTAAGTCCAGTGAAAGTCAGCCTATATCGTCTCATTAATGATAGTTGACAGGTATGTTGGATTAGAGTAGAGTTAAGAGATGAGGGTTAAAAAAAAGTTTAGAATAAATGATATAGTAGTAATTTTTTTAAATTTATATTATGATTTATTTAAATTTTTTATAAATGTAACACTACTTATGATGTATTTAATAAACTCAAATATATTTATATTTTTAAATTATAATGAAAAATAAAATTACAATAATATTAAAAATTAAAATTACTATTATTATTTAATATGAATTTTATATTAAAAATTAATTGTTTTCTCATACATACATACATATATATATAAACTAAAAACAATAAACAATATCTATTCTTATATCTTTTATAATATGATGTTGATTTTGTGAATTATATATATATATAAAGAAAAAATTATTTAATAGTTTCATGTATATAAATTTTTTAGTAGAGTTAATTTTGTATAACCTTTAGTAATTTTTTTATCAAGAAAACACTTAACAAAAATTGCCACTATTCATGCGATTTAGTAAATAAAACCCATTAAATACTATTTAGAAATATCAAAAACTAAGTTGCCAGGAAATTGGGTACGGGGACTGGGGCAAGGACAGGGACGCCACTTTTCAAACAGGGGACTTGGGTACGTCGGGATACTATATATATATATATATATGAAATAAAAAATTAAATCATTTTCACTGGTATTCAATTTCAACAAGTAACATGCACATTGCTTCAAAGTTCATAAATCATTGATATAAAGTGGAAATTACATATGAACCTTAAGTATAAACATGATATCAGATAATCATAAGACATAAACCAAGTGGAAATTCAAGTTACTGTTTGCATATTCATATCAAGCATGATTCATCATTCATGATATATGTCTAATCACAATGTCATACACCAACAAGCAACAAGTCTACATCCAAAATTCAAAATGCAAAAAACATTGAACAATGAACAATGAATAGCTTAACCACAGAAATTGTAGCCTGTTCGAGCTTCAACTCTCGAGCGTGTTGCATTATAAGGTCACCAGTTTTGAATACAGGATGTGAAAAAGGATTTTTGTTTCTGAATTAAGCTTTTTAGATTTAAATTGCCAGACTGGCTCATGTCTTTCACATTTTAACTGTTTCATTTGGTTGAAGTTGATTTGTCATTGTCATTTAATTGAATATGTGTATGTTTGTTTTATGTAATACCCTGACGTGTTAGGATATCCTGTATTATGAACATCTGAAAGTCGTTTTCTGGGATCAGACATTAGTGGTTGAACTTTGATATTAATTTATAAGTAAAGGATTAAAAGTAAATGTGCAAAAAATTCAAGACATTTGCTCTCTAATTATATTCTAAAAGATATTTCATGGAATGCTTTGTACATTGATGACTTTTGGAAGTTTAGATTGTTCTATTTGGGCTGCCGCTGAGACACAATGGTCATGGTTGTATCATTGTTTGGCATCATTCATTAGTGGTTGAACTTTGACATCAATTTACAAGGAAAAAATGTGCAAAATATTAGAGAGAATTGCTCTCTAATCAAATTTAAAAATATTTTTACAGCTTCTCCTCTCTTTGTCGTCATGGGCTTCGTCTGAAGACAAGTGTGCGTTGGGAGAGTGGAATGTAGATTTTTCACTAGTTTTCAGCCACCGGTTTCAAGTAAAATTTATCACAGTCTATGACATTCTCAAAAAAATAGTGTTGGAAATAAACAAAAAATTTCAGACTTAAAACACTGCTGTAAACAATCTTTTCAGTGACGAGAAATAAAAATTAGCACGCCATTTAATCACACAGAACACTACGATTTTTGGCCAATGGCCCTGGAAAAACCCACTAGGGGAAAACCAGTCAGAGAGAGAGTATTTTTATTTTTCAAGAGAAGTTTATCATTTATAGCAATACACAGAAAATATCAAACCAACTTATCTCAACCTGGAAGATAAATTTTTGTCTCGATTTGCGTGCAGAGCAGCAAAAATCAAACTCTGATTTTTTTGCTATTTTCTGCCTTGATTTCTGTGCCACTGTACAGATGGACTATACAAACTGTACATACGGACTGTACGGACCTCGAAATCTGTGCCCCCAAAAAAATTCTCGAAAATCGTGCCCAGAAATCTGCCTCGAAAATCGTGTTTGTTGCCTCGAAAACCATACCATACGGACTGTACGGACCAGCAATAAATGTTGCTGTCCTTTCCCTCGATTTGTGTGCTGCAAAATTTTTCCTCTTGCTCAAGAAAAATGGAAACTTTCTCTCTTCTCTCTCTCAGCTCTCTCTTCTCACTTCAATCTACAAAAGTGAGGCAAAATGCTTTTCCCATGCCTTTTTGAGAAAACCCTAGGGTGAGTCTAATCTAACGGTGGAGATTGGATTAGATCAAAGGCTGAAATTAAATGCTCATATTTTATTTCTAAAATATTAATTTCACTCACCCACTTAAATTTATCAAAAAGTGACTTTAATGCTCTAAAGTCAAATTAAATGCTTTCACTTAAGTCATTTAATGCAAGGGTCACTTTATGTCCCCTCTCTAAGTGACTAAGGCAAAAGTCACTAGGGGAACACTTCCCTAGGTACAAAATTAACACTCTCTTACCGAGGAAGGTGTTCTACACCACTCCCAACTTGTCTCTGGAGAAGACAAACTTGCCTCTCCCCAAATACTTCGTCAGTATGTCTGGTACCTGCTCATCAGTTGAAATATACTTAAGCATGACCACTCCTCTCTAAACATAGTCTCAGATGAAATGATATCTGATATCTATGTGCTTTGACCGGTCATGAAACAATGGATTCTCAAAGAGCTGGATGCAACTCTAATTGTCACAGTAAATCACCGTAGCCCTAAGCTCCTAACCAAATAAATTCACCAACAACTTGCGAAGCCACAAGGCCTCGCAACTGGCCAAACTGGCTGCCATGTACTCAGCCTTTGCAGTCCTCAATGCAAAGGACTTTTGCATCCGAATGAACCACGACACTGCTGCCGAGCCCAAACTGAAACAACATCTGGAAGTGTTCTTCCGGTCTGCCACACTGCTTGCCCAATCTCAATCTGTATAGCCAACCAATCTGATCCCCTCTGACCTTCTGTAGTCGAAAGCAAAATCCACTGTCCCTGAAAGATAGCGCAACACATGTTTTGCAGCGACCCAATGCACACTCCTAGGCTCAACCATGAACTGGCTAAGAGTGTTCACTGCAAAACACAAATATGGCCAAGTGTTGACCAGATACATCAATGACCCAATAAGCTGACGATATAAAGTAGGGTCCACCAACTCTCCCTCAGAAGCATGAAGCTTCTTCCAATTGGTGATCATAGGTGTCGACATAGGCCTGCAATCCTCCATCCTGAATCTCCTCAAAATATCAACTGCATACTTTCCCTGCCCCAGGAAAATATGTCTAGGCTCCTGCCAAATCCCAAAAAATAATGCATCAGCCCAATATCAGTCATCTCGTACTCTACTGCAAGATCCTTCTTACAAGTAGCAATGGGTCTCTCTCTCCCTGTGATAAACAAGTCATCAACATATAGCAGAAGAACAAGCGGATCATCTCCAACCATGATGAAGTAGAGATTCAGATATGCTTAACTCTTCTGAAACCCCATACTTAGCAAGTAAGAATCAATCCTGGAGTACCAAGCTCTTGGAGCTTGCTTCAGCCCGTAAAGGGCCTTCTTCAACCTGCATACATGTGTCTCTCTGTCATGTATCTAGCCCTGAGGCTGCTCAATGTAAATCTCCTCCTGTATGATCCCATTGAGAAATGCGGTCTTCACATCCATCTGATGGATCTTCCAACCCATTTCCGCCGCAATGGAAATCAATGCCCTGATAGACATATAAAAGTCTCATCATAATCAATGCCCTCAACCTGTGAAAACCCCCGCGCTACAAACCTGGCTTTGTACTTCTCCACACTCCCATCTGTCGCATGCTTCAGCTTGTAAAGCCAACAAGAAGTCACCAATGACTTCCCCTCTGATCTTGGAACAATCTCCCATACATCATTCTTCATGATGGAATGGTACTAATCCATCATGGCATCTCTCCATACCGAATGCTGGGAGGCCTCCTCAAAAGTCGAAGGCTCAGAATCTCGTGTACAAGCCACCAACACCATGCCCAATCTGGCAGGCATCTTGATGGCTCTCACCTTGTCACTGGGTGTCCCGGCCTTTAAGGCATCCTTCAAGGTCTCCCGAAGCCACTTAGGCTTCTTTTTCCCTGAACGCTCTTCCCACACTGGCCTGTCCTCATCTAAAGAACTACCAGAGCTAGAAATCCCAGCGAGAAGTCCCAGTCACCTGTGAACGTGAAGTTGGTGTGCCAACACCAGGTGTACCCTGTAATCCTAATCCCGATCCCCTCTAAGGTGTACCTGTAATAGTAGACCCATCACCTGTCCCCGAAGACCCTGCTGGCCTAACCACTGAACCAGGTGAACCTGTGCCAACACTCTGTGGTCCTGTAACCCCGGAAACCAGTGATCCTAACTGCTGTGTAGATGGAACCTATGCCACAACCTGAGGTGCAGGGACCTGCTGCTCTCCCTGCTCTGACTCTCTCGACCTCCTGAAGGCTCGCTCCTCCTCAAACTTCAGATCCCTCCTCACCACCACTTTCCTCTAAGAGGGAAGATAAATGCAGAAAGCCTTCGCAGTCTCATCATAACCCACAAAGATGCCCTTCTCTGCAGTGGGCTCCAACGTTGTCCTCTTCTCTGAAGGGACATGAGAATAAGTCAGACTACCAAATATACGAAAATGGCCAACTTCAGGCTTCTTGCCTGAAAAGCACTCCTCAGGTGTCATATTCCCCACTACCCGATGGGGACTCCTGTTATGAAGGTATACAGCGGTGCTGCAAGCCTCAGCTCAGAGAAAGAAAGGAAGTGACTGGTCATGTAACATAGCTCGAGCTGCTCCAACAATGGACCTGTTCTTCCTCTTTGCTACTCCATTATGCTCTGGAGTATACGGAATTGTCAACTGTCTCCTGGTCCCCTCCTATCTTCAAAATCCATCAAACTCCTTGGAGGTATACTCACCCGAGTTATCCGATCTCAAGACTCGGTTTTTCCTCCCTGTTTGGTTCTCCACAAGAGCTTTCAACTCTTGGAACCTCTACAAGACTTCCTCAGACTTCTTGCTCTTCAGAAAGTAGATCCAGGTCTTCCTGGAATGGCCATCAATGAATGTCACATAATACTCGTATCCTCTCAAGGATACAGAAGACATAGGTCTGCATAAGTCTGAATGTATCAAGTCAAGAGTACCAGCTGACCTGCTATCACTGCTCGAAAAAGCAGTCTTGGTGTGCTTTCCCAAAGCACACCCCCTGCACACATCACTCTGCCATGTGTTTAACTCCGGTAAACCTGTCACCATGTGCCTCAACAACCCCAAGGCTGGATGATACAAGTCAGCCATCCTCCTATGCCAAAGCTCACACAACTCACTGCTGCTGCTATGTGCTAAAGCATGTTGTGGCTAAAACAAGAGCCTACACAGTTTCCCACATCTCGCTCCAATGGCAACTGAAGCAGATGGTCCTGCAGTCTTGGGAAACATATGCACGTGTCCATCAATGAAAGACACCCCAAGACCCTGATCCACGATCATGGAAACTGACACTAGGTTCTTCTTCAACCCAGGCACATACAATACATCCTGCAATACCATGGGACTCATGGACTCCCTCTGAAATGTAATGGTCCCACGTCTAACTACACTGACTACTGAGTCATCTCCCAACACAACCTCCACATCTGTATCTCCCTGTGAAAGTTCGGAGAACATCTCGCGAGCACCTGTCATGTGGCTCGAGGCTCTGTTATCTATGTACCAAGTGCTGGAAGTAGATGCACTGTAAGAATGGCCTGTCACACAAAAAAACTCCCTTTGTCTGTCAACATCCGCACTGGTGAGAATAGATGCTCTCTCTCTCTCAATATGCCTAGTGCATAGTGAAAACTCACTCTGAAATCTAGCTGCAAAATCATTAATCTCAGCTGAAGCGGTTGTCTGCTGCTTCTTCTTCTTCTTGTTAGGACATGTAGCAGCATAGTGTCCCATCTTGTGACATGCAAAGCACTTCACAGTGCTCATATCCTTCTTCTGCCCATCCTACTGCTTCTTGGCCCCACCCTTCTTGGGACCCTTCTTGCTCTTCTTCTTCCCCTTCGCTTTTAATGCCACATCCTCCTCATCCCCTCTACTAGTAGAGCCACTGCACTGCAAGAAACCCCCGAGTCTCTTCCTGAACAAAGTCATCACATACTCTATCCCAAGATGGTAAGTTCTCTCTGGCCACCAACCCCTGAACAAACACAGCCCAAGGTGCAGTCACTCCATTTAGGGTTGTTCGCACTAACTCAAGAGCATCAATGGCCACCCCAACAACTGCAAGCTCATCTCTCACCTAAGAGATCCTAGTAAGATAAGTCACACATGCCTCTCCTTTGACCATCTTGACGTTCTTCAGCTTCTCTCTAAGTACCATCTTCCTGTTTTCATTAGTACTAGCAAACAAACCGGTCAAAGCAGTCCACATTTCATGCGCATGATCCTTCGCTAAAATGTGAGGAATAACATGGTCTTTAACAACATCTAAGATTATCCTCATGGCTTTAATATCCTTCTTATTAAAGGCTGCAAGCAGGGTTGCCGAAGCTTCCCCCCCCCCCACAGATCCGACCCCGGAACCTCGCTCCGAGCGAGTTCACCCCCGAAGCGTCCTAGGAACCGCGCACCGGAAAAACGGAACCGCGAACTGGTGAAGGAAATCACGCTTCCTGAAATTTTCAATTCGTTTTGGGCAATTCGTGACGGAACCGCGCGTCGGCATCTCAGAGATCGCGCGCCCTCAGTTGCGGAACCGCGCGCCGGGCGAGAGGCCGCAACTTCACTTTTTTTTTTCTTTTTTTTTTCTTTTTTTTTTCTAATTTGGCTTTGTGGGTGGGCCCTAGGGCTTTCTTAGGGTTAGTGAGGGGAGATAAAGCCCAATCTCTCCCTCTTCTTCCTCATTGTTTCATCTTTGAGTTGGAGTGGAGAGCTTGAAGAGGATTGGTGAGAGCTTGGAGAGCTTGGTGTTGGAGCAAAGTTGGAACTTGGAGAGCTTGAAGAGGATTTGTGAGAGCTTGGAGGAGACAACAAAGGGCTCCATCTACTTGCAAATTATTGGAGATCAAGATTCAAAATAGGTATGCCCAATATGTATTTTGTTGAAAACTTGAATATTGTTCACAAAAATGTCTTGTTTATTATTGTATTTTTGTTTTCTCCTACATTTTCCCATTCCCTCTTCCTCCTCATTCT
>LPNX010739820.1:382559-409505 GCA_001517045.1 Pseudotsuga menziesii
CGCCTCCCGCACCCGCACCCGCTTCGCTTCCCGCACCCGCACCCGCTTCGCTTCCACGCTCTGGCAACACTGGCTGCAAGTAATACTGCATCAGTAGAAGGAGGAATAGTAATGGGATTTGCTGTAGTGTTTCTAACTACTTCCTCCCACAACTCATTTTCCCTCAACACAAGTAAAATTCGGGCTTTCCATGAGACAAAGTTCGCTGCCCCATCCAACCTATCCTCAGTTCTCAACCCCACGGAAGTCATTTTCTCAAAGAACAAGTTTCAGCAAAATGTACTACTGTCACAAAGGTTTTTCTGAATTCTGGAAATGACTGTTTCACTGCTAAAATTTAATTTTCTGCCACAACCCGCTCTAATACCATGTAGATTTTTCACTAGTTTTCAGCCACCGGTTTCAAGTAAAATTTATATCACTATTTATGACATTCTCAAAAAAATAAAGTGCTGGAAATAAACAAAAAATTTCAGACTTAAAACACTGCTGTAAACAATCTTTTCAGTGACAGGAAATAAAAATCAGCACGCCATTTAATCACACAGAACAATAGGATTTTTGGCCAATGGCCCTGGAAAAACCCACTAGGGGAAAACCGGTCACAGAGAGAGTATTTTTATTTTTCAGGAGAAGTTTATCATTTACAGCAATACACAGAAAATATCAAACCAACTTATCTCAACCCGGAAGATAAATTTCTATCTCGATTTGCGTGTCGAGCAGCAAAAATCAAACTCTGATTTTTTTTCTGTTTTCTGCCTCGATTTTCGTGCCACTATATGGACAAACTATACGGACCTCGAAATCTGTGCCCCAAAAAAATTACTCAAAAATCGTGCGCAGAAATCTGCCTCGAAAATAGTGCCTATTGCCTCGAAAACCATACCGTACAGACTGTACAAACCAGAAATAAATGCAATTGTCTTCTCCTCGATTTCTGTGCCCTCTTTGTTGCTATCCTTTCCCTCAATTTGCGTGCTGCAAAATTTTTCCTCTTGCTCAGGAAAAATGGAAACTCTCTCTCTTCTCTCTCTCAGCTCTCTCGTCTCACTTCAATCTGCAAAAGTGAGGCAAAATGCCTTTCCCATGCCTTTTTGAGAAAACCTAGGGTGAGTCTAATCTAAAGGTGGAGATTAGATTAGATCAAGGACTGAAATTAAATGCTCATATTTTATTTCTAAAATATTAATTTCACTCACCCACTTAAATTTATCAAAAAGTGACTTTAATGCTCTAAAGTCAAATCAAATGCTTTTACTTAAGTCATTTAATGCAAGGGTCACTTTATGTCCCCTCTCTAAGTGACTAAGGCAAAAGTCACTAGGGGAACACTTCCTAGGTACAAAACTAACATGGAAAGGCCCGCAAAGGCCTGCAAGGTGTTAAGAGGGTAGGGAGACCCATGCCCACCTTGTCCCTCTTCATAAAAAGAAAAAAATTTATTAAAAAAAAAAAAATTAATTTTCATAAACAAAAGTTTCCTCGAAGTCCCCAAAATCGAGGGACAGGGTCCCCTGCAATCCCCAAGTTTCTTGTTTTTTGTCAAAAGGTTTCCGATACTCGGGGACTTTGATGGGGACTTCAACAGACGTTTGTGAGGTTCCCAACCCGATTTCCGAGACTTAAGCACGGTACCCGGGACAAAGGCGCAAACCTAGCCCCTGGGGACGAGTACCCGTGCAACATAGATTAAAAATATTAATTTTTTATTTTATTTTATATTAGTATTTTAGTTAAATATAGTTTAAATTAGTTATATATGTTTTAATATGTTATATATTTTAATTAGTTAAGAATGTATTCTTTATTTATATTATAATTCTATTTTTCACTTTTACTTTATATTATTATTGTTCTAATTATTAGGGAACGTAGTAATTACATACATTTAAATTTTTAAAAGGAGATATTAACTCATAATATTAAAAATACTAAATGTTTTTATTTAGTATTTCAAGATAACTTCATTTAAAATTAAATATCAATTATATAAACGTTTTAGTATTTCAAAATCACTCCGCTATCATTTTAATTAATGCTAGATTTAAGTTTTAAAGGACTTGGAGGTAGTGATATTATAAAAGTTCTATATTTATTTATTCAAGTATATTTATTGTATTTCGAGATGAACTTTTCAAATCTTAACCAAGATGACATTTATTTGGAGTTAGCGATTATCCAACTCAACCATAATGGTTGACCAAATTACTTAAATTCTATTGGTTTGAGAAATCTTACTCATCGCACACTTATCCATGGCACATTTTTTTACAAGGCCCATTTTAGACCCCAAATTTCCTCTAATGCCCAATGTCACAACAATTTAACCTCTCAACACTTCGGCTCACTCCAAAACCCATGGGGAGACCCTAAATAGTGAAAGATACTTGCAATCACCAACAAGACAAATAACTTCCACAAAACCTTTATAGTTATGATTAGTGCCTTATCGGAGTCAAACAGTATCAAATCTAGACACTAGAATCATATATAAACGAAGTTATTCACTTTATCAAATAAACTCACACCTTTTGAGGCAACTTCACGTTTCCAAAGGCAATGTCACACTTCCCAAGGCAAGCACTCCAAAAAGTGCACCCTCAAGGTAAAGAGGACAATTGGACTAGGGCAAAGTTAGAGGATAAGCCAAAAATTCAAAACAACCTCTAATTCATGATTTAAAAAGGTTTCATGGATTTCAATGCACTTCTTCAAATGAGGACACCCTCCACGATTTGTGGCTAAAACCCTAGGACGAAACTTTAGGGTGGACCAGGAATATCAAATCACATCTACTTTACCAATTACAAGGTTTCCATGTTGCCCAATACACTTCCTCAGAAGAGGACACCCTCTAGGGCTTGTCGCTAAAATGTTAGGGCAAAATTTAGGATGGACAAGAAAAACAAGTTCACAGCGACTTTTGTGTTTTTTGAATTTATTTAGATATTTGTAGGGCTTTTTCCAGCTATAAAATACTGCTATGCATAAAATAAAATAAAAGACATAAAATTTGATGAGAAGATGATAGTTGAAGGATACGGTATTAGATTCTTGTCTCCAACCCTAGGGCTATGTTAGATCAAGTCTACCATCCCTCCTTAAAATGGTTTCCAGTGGAAACTTTCCACTACTTGCAACTAGGGAAAACGAGCAACCATCTAGGGTTAGGTAGCAAAACCCTAATTAAGGAAAATAGAGAATTCCAAGGCCCAATAGAACTGTGGGCCTTGGAAGGTCTCCTCATGCAAGTAGACAAAATGCTAGCAAAGGGTTTTTTTCACTCCATTAGCCACCTCTCTATATTGATGGGATGCCTTCCTCTTCCCATTGCTTTGAGCAATGAGTTGCTCATCATAAAATCTTGGGTTCAATGCATGTGCTAAAGTGTGCAATGGAGTGTTGAAGCTATTCCACCTGTCAACCATGATTTTCTGTACCAAATCAGCAAAACCAACATCAATAAATAAAAGCTGAGGAGACTCCTGTGAAATGATTTCCATAGTCTTCTCAACCATGGTATCCATGCCATCATATACCTCTCCCAAGAAAGGTTGGTCTGTGTCAGCACTTCTAAGAAGCTCAAATGTCAGGGTTGTGAACTTGAGCAAGAAATCTATTTTGCTTCACCACTCCTCATCAAGGCACAATCTACGCACCATAGTTCCCCGTTCTGAATCTGCCTGTCTCCACTCAACCCAAAGTTGACTCACCACCATAGAAAGTAATGGTTGCTTCACCTCAACAAGACGACGCAACATGATGGAGTTGGAGGCAAACCTTGTTTCGGCAACTTTCAACAACTCCAATTTGGAGTACTCTCGAAATATGGCTTGAGATTGGTGGTGGTTGGTGATGAATTCAACTATCTCCCTTGCTTGCCCTGTGAGTTCCTTGATCCATAGAACTTTGTTATCTATCTCTTCTAAGATTAGATTTAGATTATGGACAATGCAAGGTGTCCAAAAAATGTGATCAAACCTGCTCTCAACAATTAAACCTGCAGCTTTGCAGACTAGTGCATTATCCATGATAACTTGCACCACCTTCTGAGGCCCTATTTGCTCAATAGCTTTAATTAAAACATTAGCAATGAATTGAGCATCTTTCACCTCCCCTGAACAATCTTCATCCTTTAGAAACATTGCTCCTTTTGGAGAAGTGGCAATGATGTTTATCAGTGGCCTATGCCTGGTATCTATCCATCCATCTAAGACTACGGTAACTCCAGAGCTACCCCATGAACCACGAATCGGTGCTAAGATATCCTCCACAAGATCCTTCTCCTTTTTTAGGAGATTCGTTCGGACTTTTTCATAGTTTGGCCCCTTGTACCCTGTAGGAGTTGTGTTAATTGCCCGCATGAGATCATTCCAGTAAGGAGACCGAACCACATTGAAAGGTATCCCACAAGCATAGAGGGCCCTCGCCACCCTTGTGTCAGCTTCTTTTCTCCCTTGAACATTCACCAGCTTGGCTATTTTGCTCTCTTGCATTGAAGAAGTCCCTTTGGCATTTGGTACTTGTACTTGTTTGAGTTGCTCTCCTCTTCCTTGCTTCAAGCACAATCCTTGGCTCGATGTTTGGAGGTGGAACAAAAGAATTCCCAAGCTGGCCATGTCTTCTTTTAAGCCTATCAGGCTCATCTTGCTCAATTTCATACTTCCTCCTATCACTTGGGTCACTTGTTTTTTGGCAGCCTTCAATACCCTTTCCTGTTTCCTGCAATAAATGTGCTTTGACTCTTGGGTAGGAGCCCTTATACGGTAATTTGCACAGAGTACATCGCCATTCCCATGAGCCACCACCTCCACATTTTGCAATCTTTTGAACATGAGCCCAAAGAGGATAGTATTCAGCCCTCTTGTTGACCCTAGGGGATGAAGCAAGAGCTTGGTTGGAAGCCATTACTGCTGCAAAAAAATTTAAAAAAATTCCCATCTCTCTGAAGGCTGAAGCATATTCCATGACAAAAGAAAAAAAACATTAGCAAATAGCATGTATAGAGCATGCTTCTCACCTCAATCGGTTTCCTATAGGTGAAGATGCTCCAAAAAACCACCAAAAGCACAGAATCTGTCCACCGTGAGCTGCTCAATCCACCACCATGAGCTCTGTCCAATAATGTCTTTATACATGAATATATAATTCAAATGATAATCGAAATCCGTCTAACTCTAAACTTTTAAAGTAACAGTGATGATTGATCGAATAAAGTGATGGTATGTTACATTATAGAAAATGATGTTACCTATCTCTAATCGTTAGCTCGATTCTACAAAACAGAGAAATACGTTATCACCCAAGTGTTTAAACTTCACCGTGAGCTGCAACTGCTTTCACCGTGAGCGAGCCGTGAGCTGGAAAAAAGAGCCACCGTGAGGGAGCCGTGAGCTGGAAGAAAGAGCCACCCTGAGGGAGCCCGTGAGTAAAAAATTAAAATGTAGGACCATGACGGAGCTGTGAGCTGGAAGAAAGACCCACCGTGAGCTGTGAGCTAGAGGAGAGAGCCATCGTGAGCAAGAGGGAGCCACAACCGATTGCTAAAAAAGGGAGCCACCACCGTAAGCCACCACTAACTCTGCAAACAAATGTCGTGAGCCACCACCGTAACCCACCACGAACTCTACAAACAAATGTCATGAGCTAAACCCGTTGAAGTCTGCAAACAAAAACAAATGTCGTGAGCTCTGCAAACGAAGGTGAGATTGTTGTGGTGATATGCTTCTTCTTTATAGCATCACGACAACCCTATACGTTTTATTTTATTAATAAACAGTTAAAATATGAATTAAACTACACCGGATTCAGTTTGATTTGGGTGGAAACGTGACGGAATGAGGCAAACCGAGACGAAAACTCGTCCCCACCCCACGAAACGTCCCCCTACCCACGGAAACGCGTTTTGCGTCCGTACCATACAAGTTTCCAAATTTCCTTCTGGAAACGCAGTGGGGACGGCAGGGGGGGTGACGTTTCCTGCAACGTAGGATAAAAGAATACATAATTTGAACCCTTGTCCATATTTTACAAATGAAGTGAGGATGTCTTACCTATATGAGACAATGCTCAACCTTTTACAAAATTGAGCCCACAAGTTAATGACAAAATGTAAAATTTTAGGTTAGTGCACCCACAAACTTGGGGACTAAACCAAACAATGACATAAAATAACAATAAAAATGTGAAATTAGGCTCCACCAAGTGCAAGGTGAGCCAAAAAGAGGGTGACATGCCCCAACTAACCCCAATAGATGTGTGTCACTCAACACTCTCTTTTTTTAACAATATAGGCTTCTTCTTTAAGGAATGACGTCATTGGTCTAAAGACCAGGAAGAGGGTTTTTCTATCAAAAACAATAGGTCCAAGTGGGCAAAATAAGGTATGCTAAATCGGGTAAGACAACCCTTACATGTGCTATCTCCTTTACAAAGCAAAATATAAGTGTGGTCATGTGTCCTAATGGGCCCACTCCAAGAAGCACCAAACAACAACCTAAGGCTCAAATGGCCCGACAAGGGGCAGTCAGCAATGCCACTCAGCCAACACTTCTTCGAATGAAAACCCCAGAGGACCTGCCATGACCTGATCAAAAGTATTTAACCCCAAAACCAACACCCAATATAATATAGCCCCAAAAACTTGGCCTTTACAATAAAAAAAAAGAGAAACCCCTCGCTCTGGTATGTCTAGAAAGGATGCATCAGGCACTTTGAGGCATAACACTTGGCTCAAACTACGGTACATGTGCTCTTCTCGAGAGTGTATGAGAACCCCCTAGAATCTCTTAGGTACCTATAGACTTACACACACATCTAACAACGAAGACATTAAATGCATCAAAGGGAAACACTTTCATCATGCCGTGCTCAAAATGAAATGCAATATAAATCAAACTAAAATAACGACAAGTGTAATGCATAGCTAACAGTAAATATTGGACTCAAATGAAACTAAACTAATTACTCTAATCATGGTGAAAACATAGGTTAAGTGAAATCATACCACTAGTGTAACCGCCTAAGCATGTTATTCATGCCAAGGTTTCTTCCTTTGTCTTTGGAAACAATCCAAGACAAAACCACATTAGTGACGAGCTGAATAAATAGTACTACCTCTATCAGAATAAGGCTTAAAAGTTGGACGAGAACCTGCAAGCCTCCAAGCCCCGTCCACAAGAAAGGATCACCTTCACAAGCTTTTTCTATCCATGCCTGAATAGAGCTCAAGTAGAAAGTGCCTTGATCATATACCTATTTTCTAGAATCTATTTGCCTCAACCCACCTTCATAACTATCAAGGAATGAAGAGTGAAGATTGAAAGTAGATAATATTATGGAATTATCCTGTTGATTTTGAGCTCTGGGAATCACTAGTAAAGATAAGGCACTGAAATTCTTTGTGGCCTGACACTGCATCCTTGTATCATTTTAACCTTTAATTTTAACAAGCAAACTTTCCATTGACTTGCGTCACAATTGTGTTAGAGTTTACAACAATATTTACAAACTTAATCCTATACTCTCAGCTAACTCAAGGCCTAGCAAGAGAGATTCATATTTAACCATTTTGTTAGTACCTTCAAATTCTAGGCGAAAAGAAAAACAATGACTATCAGCACAAGGAGAAGTTAATACAATACCTAGACCAATACCTAACTGAGCCCTGGTCTCATCGAAGCCCATCCTTCAAAACTAACTAGCATAGATCCATTTAAAACCCAGATCTATCAAGCACCGAGAGGAATCCAATTTCTTGAGGTGTACATTTTTTTTACCATTTGGATCCCTTTTGAACGTGGGTTTTAAATCAATCTATGCTATTTTTTTTTACTTTAAGTCGATAATAATTTATATTTTTAATTTTTAATTTTTTTAAATTTTTATTTAAGTCGGCTAGCATAACGTGACACGATCTCCCCCATACTGGGCTGAAGAGCACCTCGCTTCTCTTGGTGCAATCAACAACATCGATGGTGAACATTGTATATGGTTCGATATCACTTCGAGAGAAAACAATTTCATTCCATGGATCTTTCTGGTTGTCTACCACTTGCATCAATTTTTTTGATGTATAGTTGAGAGCATTGATTAAGATCCACCTGAGGAGAGGGTGAACCTTATTTCATCCTTAATGGTGAATGAGTTTGGTTGACCCAAAACATGAGAGATCCCAAAGGTAGGTTTCCCAAGGTTTTTGAAATTCAGGCTTCCCTTACTAGAGGAATCATGTATGGGTTCTTCGACCAATTTCCAATAATCCATACCCATATCCTCATTGTCATGAGAGGAATGCAAACCATTATATCCATGGAAACCGTCTTCATTAACAAAAATATCCTCAAACCTCTCATTTCCAAAAGATCTATCGATATGGGCAGAAAAGAAAGGAAGGTTCACCAAACCGTCGTCATTAAAAGGGAAAGGAAAAGCATCCATCACACCTTCATCAACCATATCTTTGTTGTCTTCCTTAGTTGGAAGCGATTCTTCCACAAATACCTCTTAATATTACTTGAAACCTATATGAAAATTTGGCTCAGCCTGATTTAGATTGATCCCTTCTTCTCATCTGAATGGCAAGAAAAGTTCATAGATTTCTTCTAAATTTTCTGATACAACACTGCCAAGCCTCAAAGAGTTATAGATTGAAGGAACAAAAAACTTCCAATAATCATCGTCTCCAAGGATCCTATCATTTTCTTTCAAGAAGCCCAAGATATCATAAGAATTTTCGAAAAGATGATGAGGAGAACTCACCATTATCTCACATTCTTTAATCAGGCCCTTCTCATCTTCATCTTTCTGAGCCTCATCATTTTTCGTCTCTCGGAAGATCATCTTCTTCAAACATTGGGATTAGAATGTTTTCGATAAGTTATTGATCGATGGTTTCTTCAAACGAGCTTTTTGAGACTCGATTTTCATCATGGATTTCTTCGACAATGTATGCTTCATGTCCTTCAAGTATCAGGAAAATATTATCATCTTTGCTATGTTCTTCTTCAATATTTTATTTTTTGAATAAGCTCTTTGCTTCTTCAATGTAGGGCATCCATCTCTTGCATTTTTCTAGGCAACAATAGTTGCAAAATACCTCTATCAATTCCGCAAGTTGTACCTTTTCCAAGGCCTCGAAACCAAGCAAGGGCCTCTTCTTCCAAATGTAGAACAAATGCCTTTATGTAGATGTCTTTGATTTTTCAAACACCGAATAATGAAGCATTTTCCAGAAACTCTTTGACATGGTCTAAAAGATCTTCATCGTGGTCATAGAATGCAAACATAAACATCTCTGGAAACTCATCTGAAGTGCTCGATAAATCAACGGAACCATTTGTGGCTAAAACACCCTCCAATTCACTCTTTACGAGGGTTTCACTAATCCCAATGCACTTCCTCAAATGAGGATGTCCTCTAGGGTTTGTGGCTAAAACCCCAAGGCGAAATTTTAGGGTGGACCAAAAATACAAAATCACGTCTAATTCAATAATTACAAGGTTTCACGTGTCCCAATGCACTCAAAAGAGGACGCCCTCTAGAATTCGAGCCTTTAGGGTGGACCAAAAAAACAAGTTCACAACTACTTTTAGATTTTTAGGGCTTTTTCCAGCTATAAAATACTTCTATGCATAAAATAAAATAAAAGACATGTAAACTTTGATGAAAAGAGGATTGTTGAAGGATAGGGTATTAGATTCTTGTCTCCAACCCTAGGGCTATGAGTGATCAAGGCTAACGTCCCTCATCTTTAGATGGTTTCCACTACATGCAACTATGGAAAAGCTAGCAACCATCTAGGGTTAGGTAGTTGTTATCACACAAGATGTAGTTTCCACTAAAGGTATCCTATCTAGGACGGTAGAGATAGGGAAGCTAACCAAGTGACAACGCATGGACCTAATAGCGACCTGATCTACTACTTCTAAGAAACGAGGGTTTTAGACTTTGAAGTTTAAAAGCGACTAATGGAATAGAACCCGGAACATGAAAAAAAATAGAAGAAAATACCTAGAAAACTTGCAGTCACCAAGTACAATGGTGATCCATCCACTTCAAAGCAATTACAAACAAAATCTATGGGTTTCCAAGTGAAATCGATTTGTTCCCAAGAAAGCCAATGCGCCCCTCTCCTGAAAAATCAAACAACAAGTTAGATTTGATCCACAAAAGAAAAAGAAAATGAATGCAAGACAAATCAAGAAAATCACAATGATCCTGAAAGATGCAAGAATGAACTCCCTGAGTTGAATTCGATTTGGGAGAGACAGATGGGGCTTCCCCACAATAGCACCCTTCACCAAGTCGCCACCTGCAAATCAACACGGCCCCTACAAAAGATGGATGGAATAAGCCTACTCGAAATGTCAAAGAGAAAAAAAATTCCCATTAAGTACAAGAACATTCATCAAAGATTCACAAGATTTCTTCACAAAGTTTTATTTATTGTCGAATATTCAAGAGCCAAAAGTTCATTACAATGAGTGAGTTCATGAATATATAGAACTCTCAATACAAAATCCCTGGCTCCAAAATGATGGAGGGCTAGGATTAAATCATAATCCATCTAAATCAACAATGGAGAGAGTCTCATCTAATAACATGAGCTATCATCACAAGAGGGAGTCGATTTTCCTCTAAGGCGCCCATAGGACAACATAATGTCATGATATAACAATGGAATAATGATAAAATATCATATGGTAAGCAACATAGGGTGTTTAATCTCCCTAGGTGCCCCCCTTTACATCAACATAAAGGTAGAACATTATATACATGGTGATCTCTATCAATAAGTGCACCCCCTCCAAGGAGAAGACGTCCCCCCTAGGGGATGAACATAATATATTGTCCATCAAGTGATACACGTGTAGAAAGGTCCATAGAACATCAATGCATCACAATAAACATCCCAAGTCATTTCCAAGCCCCTTACTAGCCAAATCAAATTTGTTGGCTAGGCTATGGTGACTTTATAACTAAATTTTTATGCCAATAACACTGATGAAAAATAAAATGTCCAAAATGTGCATTTCCTTTGCTAGGAACACTGATCAAATTGCTTGAATGAATTTCGAGGCCCGAAATCCACTAATGGTGACTATTAACACCCCTTCTATCCATCTGTAAAATGATCCAAACGCTAATCCATGTCCAAACACATAAAATATAGCCATAATAACTGATAATAAATAAAAGTATCATGACCTAGAGCAAATAATGGCCAGCTGAAGCATAGGACATTGATATAGGTACAAATAGATGCCAAGGGCACAAAACCAAATCATTTGAGCCAACATCACCCCACATGTTCACCATGGCCAAACTGGCTTTGACCAAGTCAAAATGATCAAAATAATGACTAAGCACTGAAATAATTGATCCTATATGCACAAGGGACTAACAATGCTCCATTATCTATATTAGTAGCCCGACTAAAATATAAGCAACATATACATAGTAGTGAACATAACATAATAAAAACAAGACTTGTATTAAAATAGCTTCACAATTCATCTCAAAGTCCTAGACATATGCTCACTTACAAAACTGAAAACCAAGCTAAGTTGGGTGGGGTGAATAGAACAAGGTTAGGTTCAAGGGAATTGACTTGTTGAACGACTTTAACTATGTGATCTCTCAAAGCAACAAGGGAATAAAGGACACCACAGTAACAATATGCATAACATAAAACACTAGGGAATGGTGGTCTCTCACACATGGGTAGAGTAGTAAGGTTACCTCCAGTAGACTCTAACAAGTATTTTTTTCACAATTTATTTGATACAACTTTCAAGCATTTCACATTTCCCAAGATTTTACTAGCCAGCCTCTAAGGGCAGATGCCCTAGATAGCCTTGTTGGCCCCAGATAATAACTCAGCCTAGCTCCACTGCCAGCGAGCATCCATAGCCCTGACGGAGTTACCAACCTATTGCCCTGTAGGGGCAAATGGCCTTACATCATACAAAGGATGAGTGATCATCCCTTGGCGTCTTACTAGTTTATTAACTTTCAATTTACTTGGGCCTTAGTGTTTAGAAACACAACTAATTGCAGTTGGCCTTTTCCATCATTTAGATATAACATTTATGTGCTTCGATGCATTTCATTTCATAGAGAAAAACTTGCTTCAAGGACTAAAAGAGACCTCACTCTCCAAAGCCGAGACACAAATAAACATGGGGTCCATCATGCCCAACGGCTAAAGCCACCAATCTCACAAGTCCAAGTCATAAGTCAAAGGTCAAAATCCAAAATGGAAGTAGACTGGATGGGTGGAGGAAATGAAGGATGACACCAGGCATAGCAGGGATGATAATCAAGTTTGTATAAAGTGGGAAACACAAGTGAACATATACTAAAGACTTACAATCAGAATCATTTGACCATCTATGATAACAAGTCAATAAACATGACAACACACAAGATCACCACCACATGTCACTAAATGTCAAGTCAGAGATAATAGGATAGATAAAAGAGACAAAATGCTAAACCCAAATACATGTTATATACCTACTCAATCATATATCTGCCCCTAAATGCTCTTGAAGCACACTCTATCTGAATAATGGCAAAGCAAAGTGACTAACTACAACTCTGCTCAGTGAACCATAACCCATCCAATACAATCTCAATGGTGTCATAAAAGGCCAAGTCATGACAAGGGAAACTGGAAATATGCTCTGCATCCTCTGAATAGCTCAGAAAATATAACTACACCACTGATCATCATATGCTCAACTCATATAATAGGACTGGCTCATGCCTCTAACAAGTTGCTCTGCATCATAGTAGCCCTACTACTATGTATGTGACAACAATAGCAAAACCCTAATTAGGGAAAATAGAGAACTCCAAGGTCCAATAGAACCATGGAGAGCTCCTTGATAAGGTCTCCTCATGCAAGTAGACAAAATGCTAGCAAACAAACCATACCTTAGTCCAAAGCACTTTAGGAATAATGTTAAACTAGGGTTAGGAAATAAACTTACTGAAGAAAAATGACATAAATGTGAAGAATCTCATTCATACGTTATGTCAAACACTTTCAACAACTATGTTTTTAATTAAAAACCTAGTTGTTAAAAGTGTTTGACATAATGTCTGAATGAGATTCTTCACATTTATGTGATTTTTCTTCATGGTATCAGAACGATACTAAACTAGGAAGCAAGCAAGTGTTTCACAGTGATATTTTGAAAGAAGTGCAAAAGAAAGTTGTGGTAGTTTTCAGAGTTCTCGTTGAGAGAGATTTTCCAATGATGAGTATACGGTTTGAGTACAGGTCGGACGGTGTGTCCAACTATGTACCATGGAAGGTAAGAATAGCCGCAATATTAAGAGAATGGAAGATTTGGAAGTTTGCAAACAATATCGTGACCAATCCAACTGACAAGGATAAACTTGAAGAGCATGAGGCTCTTGAAGGTAGGGCTCAGAGGGTAATCCTAGATAGGGTTAAAGACCACTTAATTCCACATTTAGCTGAGAAGAAAACAGCTAAGGAAATGTGGGACACATTAAACCTATTGTTCTAGGCTAAAAACAAGAACCGCAAAATGGCAGTTAGAGATAAGCTGCATAGTGTAAAAATAATTATAGACGAGAATGTAGCCTCCTATCTGACTCGAGTTGCACAGGTAAAGGACGAGTAGGGGAGATAGTCTCAAATTCTGAGTTGGTGAGGATAGCCCTAAATGGCTTCACCAAGAATTGGGACGTCTTTGTCAATTGTGTTGTGGGGAGGGAGAAGCTTCTCAGTTGGTCCAGATTATGGGATGACTTTAACCAGGAGGAGATCCAAGAGGGATCTCAGATTTGTTAGGTTAGTAAGGATGTTGAGCAAAACATGGCACTTGCAACCAAGGCAAGGTTTCTCCAGTGAGAGCCATGTCACTAATTTAGTTTACTCCCATTATGAGGAGTCAGTCCAACAACAGATTTGGAAAATTGATATGTGGAAAGTGATTCTCGGCCATCAAGGGAAGTTAGCTATAACGTCCCAGAGGATCTATGAGATCATGCTTCGTGCTAAGATGCAGAGTTGTCTTAAGTTCTCAAGAAACCCTGTATTTGATGACGGGCTAAAAGACATCGAGATGAGTTATCACCACGTAAGGGTGCAGATGTTATCGATGTGCTGAGAATGTCCCTCTTGCTAAGAAGGAGTGTTAAAGTTAGTGCAGTTACGAGACCCATTCTCAGAGAATGGTACCCTAGTCAGTTGACTAGGATAGAGTAAGACCCTAGAAGGTACCCTAGGGCCCCCAGTAGTCTCCTGGGGTTCTTGGTCTAGGACCAAGCAGGTTGATTCCATGGAAAAGCCCCTAGCATGTGGCTAGGGCCCCTATATGCCTCTAGGGTATTCTGGTTTGGGACCAAGAACGCGATGTCCAAGTAGAGCCTGCAGGTGGAGGCAAAGATATATTCTGGTCTGGAACCAGGGACATGATGTCCAAGTAGGCCCTGCAAATAGTTGATCAACTTTTCGTGTGAGACGAAAACTCAGCTTAGTACTAAGAACCATTCTGCGAGAGAATGGAGGACCCGATCAGGGTCTAGGGATTGATCAACCTGATTCAGTGTGAGACTGAAACTTAGCCTAAGGATGAAATCTATTCATTAAGAATGGAAGATAATGATGTCCCCTCTCCTAATCGATTATTGCTAGGTTGCTTGTCAAGGGACTGGCCACTCCTTGACGATATCCCTAGCACCTAACCCTTAGGAGCAGTGTTAAGGACAAAAGGATTGTACCATCCATTTGGATCTTCCCCTTATACAGAGATGACAAAATATATTAAACTATGTACCTTGAGAGAGACAAAAGTCTTTGGTCTTATTGGTCCTAATTGAATGCTTGTCCACCTTTACGGTTCACTTTGATCTTGTGGTTGTTGACTCATGGTCCTATTTTTACTTGGTCCTAGCACTCTCACTTGTGTGCACCTTTGACTATGATGACTACTGCTTTATGGAGTATATTTACCTAATGGTTTATTAAAGACCGTTGGACCATGTATTGTTATGGTTACCTTATGTTTTGTTGAAGGACCCTTGACCTACTTATGGTTTTGGACTATTTACTTTATGTTGGACCTTTGGATTTTCACTTTATTACTTTATTATAAATTCATTAAAGTTTAAATTATGAATTTATTAAAGGACCTTCAGATATTTTAACCTTATGATGATTGATTATTTTATGATTTTATTTTTAGACCACTTTATGTTTTATTGTGAACCCTTACCACTATCCTAAACGTAAGTCTCTTTTTTTTACACCACTTAACTTTATAAATAGATGGTGATTAAACTTCATGTGATCATCGATTTTGGAAGCTTCGCTACTTACCTTCACGTGTTTATTTTTCTTCACGGGTTGTATTTTCTCCTCACGAGTTTACCTCTCGAAGTCTGTCTCTGCAGATTTATCTCAGCATCATTTCTCTTCACGAGTTTGCCTCCACAAGTTTGTCTCTGCGGTTTACCTCACAGGTTTGTCTCTACGAGTTTTCCTCAACGTTATTTCCTCCACAAATTTGTCTCTGCGATTTACCTCATGGGTTTGTCTCTGCGGGTTTTACCTCAGTGTTATTCTATTGTTTACGTCCACGAACTTTTAGACCCTTCCCGTCTGCCAGCTACTCGTCCATGAGTTTCTTTCTACTGCCAATTGCCCTGTCCGCCGAATCCATCCTGGCTGCAGCTGCTTCACCGTAACCTTTTCGTCGAGGCTGCATGCGCGTCTTTCCTGCTTCGCGGGTGACTGGGCCAGCTCACTATTTATCCCAACTTTATGTAACTGCTCTCCACCGTGACTGTGCACCAACGTGTTTTCTTTTCTCTTGACTGCGGTTTCTATCCTATCTTGGTTATGAACACATCAGCGTGATCTCACACCTGTGATTTCGTTCCTGATCACGTGAGCTTGACTGTGTAAGTCATCTTCAGCCGTAGGACTGTGGATCAGTGTGATTGAACTGTTATTCTTATTATCTGAGGTCTGTTTACTTCTACCTGAACTCTATCTCTCTCAAGGTACGCAACATGTTTATTCAGTTAGACTTGTCCCTTCGATGACAAGATCAAACTCAGAGCTATCTGAGTATAAGGTGAATCCAATTAATGGTTATGATCCTTTAGCATATTCATCATCTGTAGTTTATTTGAGATTTAGTTTACTGTACATGTTATTTATTATTTTTTTGTACATGACATTTGGTGAAACATCTCAATGGTCAACTTTAACCCAGTGACCAACAGAGCGTTAAAGTTAACGCATCGACCAGCAAAGCATTAAGTTGAAAGAGATGAAAGTTATGAAGTTATGTTTGTTTTTCTATATGTTCATGTATTAAGGTTTGTTACTTGTTTTAAAACTCATCTAACCTTTAATTTTCAACACAGGTCTGGTCATGTTTTCCTATATCGGGCAGATGAACCAGTTGGCACCACAATCTTGCTTAGTTATCGAAGGGGCAGGTTATATTTATTGAGAGGATATGTTGTACATCCAGGGACAGGAGGATGGCTATCTGAGTCTGAGTCTGAGGATGGGGCAGGAGATGCCGCTGATCGGCATGTTATTTACATTTCTTCTAATGAAGAGAATGGATCTCTTTGGAGCACTTGCAGAAGACTCAGCCAGGCTAGTGGTGATGAGCAGGGTCATGAGGAGCATGTAGAGTCTCAAGCATCACAGTTCCAGTTTAGGGTCGGGCACTTGTCTCTGAGAGGCATTCCAGAGCAGGAGAGACTTGCTTCAGGAATCAGAGATAGAGATTCAGATGGTGTCAGAAGGACCTCCCTCATAAGGAGGGAGCGTTGAATTAGTTAACTCTGAAGATCCTCCCTCATAGTTTTGGTGTGTGTGTGATGAGGGGGGCATAAAGGCTTTGTTCCTTGTGTATTTTTTGTAAAAAAGTGACCTTTATGTGAATAAAGATATGTTTTGTAGTTTATGAGTGTGCGTCTCACTTAAGTGATGTATTTAATAATTAGTGTTTTAATTATTAAAAGTGCATTTAATTTAGACCAGTGTTACAAAAATCGACGATTTATCGCCAACATCGCGAGATATCGCGATGTCTCCTCATAGTGAGTAAAATTAATTATTTTGTGGAGAAAAGTGATTTTAATCACAACCACTCATCTAGATTAATCTGAGCCCTAGGATTAGATGACTTTTCATTCACCCTAATTTTTTCACCAAAAGGGAAAGTTTCCAAGTGAAGAGGCACTTTCGCATTTTGAGAGAGAAAGAGAGTCATTTACTAAGAAAGAAGAAAAATAGCAGCATCAGCAATTTTTCTTGGACACGAATTTCGAGGAAGGTACATCAGTAGGACACAAACTTCGAGGACGGAAGGTACGGCAGCAGGGCCAAATTTTGAGGAGGGAGCTGGGCGCAAATTTTGAGCAGGCAGTATTTATTGCAGTCTATTCGTACTGTACATATTCCGTACAGGGCTAAAGCCCGAGGGAAAGTACAGGCTCAGATTTCGAGGAAGAAATTGGGCACGTTTTTCGAGGCTAAAAACTTGGTCACAAATCCCAAGGCATTTATTGCAGGCACATTTTTCGAGGACCATACAGTCTGTCTATATTGTTGTTGTACAGTCCGTACAGCAACACAGAAATCTTGGCAGCTACGGGTAATTTCTGAGTTTGATATTTTCCTGTTTGGCAAAAAACGAGGCAACTAGCAAAAATTTCTGAATTTGTATTTTTCTGTTTGGGCACGGAAAACGAAGCAGAAAATTTCATCTGGTTGAGATAAGTTGGTCTAAAATTATTTTATGTCTATTGCTGTAAAATTTCCAGATAATAAAAATTTCTCTCACAAGTTTTCCCCAGAGGTTGGGGTTTTTCCTGGGTCATTGAACCAAAAATACTGTGTCTAAAAATTTTGGTTGAATGTGTTTTATTTGTTGTTAGTGAAAATGCAGTAGAAATTTTTCTTGTGTTTCATTCCTATATTGTTTATGAGAAAAATCTAATTTGCAACCGTACAACAAATTGGGTTGGGCATTAAACAATGTTTTAAAACGGAGTTGGAAACCGGGTTGGGAAAGTGCTGAAATTTTACATGGTATCAAAGCTTTGATAAAGTAGAGGGCAGATTTATACACAGTGATAAATTTAAGACTTCAGTGATTTCTTTTGTCAGTGGGAAGCACCTTGTTGAAACTTGAACTTTGCATAGAAGATGGCTACAGGTCTTAGGTTGGAGGATAGGCTTGATGGAGCTGGAAATTTTGTCCCATGGAAAGCTAAGCTAGTGCTGATATTGGAGGAGAATGAGTTGTTGTTCCCCCTTCCATCGATGCAACAGCACTTACTACCTTCAACAAGAAGGACATAAAAGCTAGAAGAATTATCCTAGATGCAGTGAAAGACCATGTGATCCCACACATCTCGAGTAAGACCCGTGCATATCAAATGTGGGATGCTTTGACCAACTTGTTTCAAAGCTCAAACGAGAATAGGAAGATGGTTTTGAGGGAGAAGTTGAAAAGTATCAAGATGGCCAAAGGGGAGGTTGTGATATATTACCCTACTAGGATCTCTTAGGTGAGAGATGAGCTTGCAGCAATGGGGAAGGTTGTTCCTAATGCAGAGCTAGTGCAGACAGCTATGAATGGGGTTTCAAAGCCTTGGGTTGTGTTTGTGGAGGCCTTGGTAGCTAGGGAGAACTTGCCTACATGGGACAGGATTTGTGATGATTTTGTTCAGGAGGAGACCCTTAGAGGTCTTATGCAGGGCAACGCTTCTACCAGTAGGGAGGATGAGGAGAATGTGGCATTGACTGTACAGGGGAAGAAGAAGTTCAAGAAGGGCCCCATGAAGGGTGGGGATAAGCAGCAGGATGGGCAGAAGAAGGATTTGAGCATTGTGAAGTGCTTTGCTTGTCAAAAGATGGGGCACTATGTTGAACAGTGTCCACAGAAAAAGAAGAAGCAGCAGCAGCAAACAACAGCTTCGGCAGAGGTGGAGGAGTTTACAACGAGATTTGAGATAGTTTTCTCTCTGTTTTGGGCATGTTGATAGAGAGAGAGCATCCATAATCACCAATGCAGATGTTGATAGTGAGAGGGAGTATTCCTTGTTGATTGGCCATTCCTCGAGTGCATCCACCACGAGCACGTGGTATATTGATACTGGAGCTTCGAGCCACATGACAGGTGCTTGAGAGATGTTCTTCGAGCTTTCACAGATAGAGATTGATGTGGAGGTAGTGTTGGGGGATGACAGTGTTGTCAAAGCAGTTGGGCGTGGGACCATTACTTTTCAAAGAGAGTCCATGAGTCCCATGATTTTGAGAGATGTACTATATGTACTTGGGCAGAAGAAGAATTTGATCTCAGTTTCCATGATTGAGGATAGGGGTCTTGGGGTGTCCTTCCTGGATGGACATGTGCGTGTGTTTTCCAAGACTTCAGGACCATCTACTTCATACACCATTGGAGTCATATGTGGGAAACTATACAAGCTCGTATTTCCCCAGCATGCTTTGGCACATAGCAACAGTAGCGAGCTTTGTGCACTGTGGCTCAGGAGGATGGCTCATCTACATCATGCAGCTTTGCGTATGTTGAGGTATATGGTTACAGGATTGCCAGAGTTCAACACGGAGCACAGTGAGGTATGCAGAGGGTGTGCTTTGGGAAAGTACACCAAGAGTGTTTTTACGAGCAGTGATAGCAGGTCAGCAAGAGTTCTTGACTTGATACATTCCGACTTGTGTGGACCTATGTCAGTTGTTTCTCTGAGAGGATTCGAGTATTATGTGACATTCATCGATGACCATTCCAAGAAGACCTGGATCTGAAGAGCAAGAAAATCTGAGGAGGTCTTGCAGAGGTTCCAAGAGTTCAAATCTCTTGTGGAGAACTAGACATGGTGGAAGATACGGGCACTAAGATCCGACAATGGGGTTGAGTATAACTCCAAGCAGTTCGATGTGTTTTGCAGACAGGAGGGCATTCAGAGGCAGTTGACAATTCCATACACTCCTGAGCACAATGGAGTGGCAGAAAGGAAGAACGGATCTATAGTTGGTGCTGCAAGAGCCATGTTGCATGATCAGTCACTTCCTTTCTTCCTTTGGGCGGAGGCATGTAGCATAGTTGTATACCTTCAAAACAGGAGTCGCCATCGTGCCGTGGGGAACAAGACACCTGAGGAGAGTGTCATAGGCAAGAAGCCTGAGGTGAGTCATTTTCGGATATTTGGTTGCCTAACTTACTCATAGGTCCCTTCGGAGAAAAGGACAAAGTTTGAGCCCACAACAGAGAGAGGCATCTTTGTGGGGTATGATGAGACTTCGAAGGCCTTCCGCATTTATCTTCCTTCTCAGAGAAAGGTTGGTGTGAGGAGGGAAGTGAGATTTGAGGAGGAGCAGGCCTTCAGGAAGTCTAGAGAGTCAGAGCAGGGAGAGCAGGAGGTTCCCACACCCTATGAAGTTTCACAGGTACCTTCAATGCAGGTGACAGGTTCACAGGTTTCCGAGGTTACTGGACCACACAGTATAGGCACATGCTCTCCAGTTTCAGTGGTTCAACCAGCAGAATCTTCGGGGACAGGTTTTGGGTTTCAGGTTACGGGTTCACCGTACAGAGATTCAAGATCACGAGGTTCACCAGTTGTTGGCACTCTAGCTTCTGGTTCACAGGTTACTGGGGTTTCTAACTCTGGTAGTTCATCAAATGAGGACAGGCCAGTGTGGGAGCAGTCTTCATGGAAGAAGGAGCCTAAGTGGCTTCGGGACACCTTGAAGGAAGCACAAGAGTTTGGGACTCCCAGGGAGCCAGTGAGGGATATTCAGATGCCAGACAGATTGGGTATGGCATTAGTGGCTAGTCTTCATGATTCATAGCCTTCTACTTTTGAGGAGGCCTCTCAGCATCATGTTTGGAGAGATGCCATGATGGAAGAGTACCATTCCATCATGAAGAACAATGTTTGGGAGATAGTTCCGAGACCTAAGGGGAAGTCAGTGGTGACTTCTCGTTGGCTTTACAAGCTAAAACATGTTGCAGATGGTAGTGTGGAGAAGTAAAAGGCTCAATTTGTGGCGCAGGGGTTCTCACAGGTTGAGGGAGTTGATTATGATGAGACCATTGCACCAGTTGCTCGTTATACTTCTATCAGGGCTTTGATTTCCATTGCTGCAGAAATGGGTTGGAAGATCCATCAGATGGATGTGAGGACCACATTTCTCAATGGAATCATACAGGAGGAGGTTTATGTTGAGTAGCCTCAGGGATTTGATATTCATGGGAGAGAGTCTCATGTGTGCAGGCTAAAGAAAGCCTTGTATGGGTTGAAGCAAGCTCCTAGAGCTTGGTACTCCAGGATTGACTCTTACTTGCAGCGGATGGGTTTTTAGAAGAGTCAGGCAAATACGAATCTCTATTTCGTCATTGTTCGAGATTATCCGCTCATTCTTCTGTTGTATGTGGATGACTTATTTATCACAGGAGGAGAGAGACCTATTGTAGCTTGCAAGAAAGATCTTGCTTCAGAGTACGAGATGACAGACATTGGGTTGATGCACTATTTTTGGGGGTTAGAGGTTTGGCAGGAGCCTGGTCATATTTCTCTGGGGCAGGGAAAGTATGCAGTTGATATTCTGAGGAGATTTCGGATGGAGGATTGCAATCTGATGTCTACACAGATGGTCACCAACTGCAACAAGCTTCATGTTTCTAAGGGAGTGTTGGTGGATCCTACACTATATCGCCAGCTCATTGGTTCTTTGATGTATCTGGTTAACTCCAGGCCAGATTTGCGTTTTGCGGTGAACACTCTCAGTCAATTCATGGTGGAGCCTAGGAGAGTGCACTGGGTAGCCGCAAAACATGTGTTGAGATACCTTGCAGGGACAATGGAGTATGGTCTAGACTACAGGAAATCGGATGGGATCAGATTGATTGGCTTCACAGATTCAGATTGGGCAGGCAGTGTGGCAGACCGGAAGAGCACTTTCGAATGTTGTTTCAGTTTGGGCTCAGCAACACTGTTGTGGTTCAGTCGAAAGCAAAATTCTATTGCTTTGAGTTCTGCAAAGGCTGAGTATATGGCAGCCAGTCAGGCCAGTTGTGAGGCACTGTGGCTTCGCAAGTTGCTGGCAGATTTATTTGATTAGGAGCTGAGGCCTACGTTGATTTACTGTGACAATCAGAGTTGCATCCAACTCTCTGAGAATCCAGTATTTCATGACCGATCAAAGCATATTGAGATCAGGTATCATTTCATTCGTGATTATGTTCAGAAAGGAGTCGTGACATTGCAGTATATTTCCACTAATGAGCAGGTTGCAGATATCCTGATAAAATTTCTTGAAAGAGGCAAGTTTATTCACTTCAGAGAAAAGTTCGGTGTGGTGAAGAACAACTTCCTCGGTAAGAGTGAGTGTTGAAATTTACCAAGGAATTGTTCCCTTAAGTGGCTTTTGCCTTAGTTGCTAGGAAAAAGGGGTTTGAGTCACTTGGACTTTATATTAATGACTTGAGATGAGCATTAATTGCACTTTAAGTGAAATATTTTAAAAAGTGAGTGAAATTAATTATTTTGTGGAGAAAAGTGATGTTAATCACAACCACTCATCTAGACTAATCTAAGCCCTAGGATTAGATGACTTTTCATTCACCCTCATTTTTTCACCAAAAGGGAAAGTTTCCAAGTGAAGAGGCACTTTTGCATTTTGAGAGAGAGTCATTTTCTGAAAAAGAAGAAAAATAGCAGCAGCAGCAATGTTTCTTGGGCACGAATTTTGAGGAAGGTACAGTAGCAGGGCATGAATTTCGAGGAGGGAGCTGGGCACAAATTTCAAGGAGGCGGCATTTATTGCAACTTGTCCGTACTGTACAGATTCTGTACATGGCATGAATCCCGAGGGAAAGTACGGGCTCAGTTTTCGAGGAAGAAATTGAGCACATTTTTCGAGGCAAAAAACTTGGGCATGAATCTCGAGGCATTTATTGCAGACACATTTTTCGAGGACCGTACAGACAGTCCGTATAGTTTGTTCGTACGGCTGTCGTACAATCCGTATAGCAATCGAGGTTGCTACAGGAAATTTCTAAGTTTGATATTTTCCTATCTGGCACGGAAACGAGGCAGCTAGTAAAAATTTCTAAGTTTGTATTTTTCTATTTGGGAACGAAAAACGAGGCAGACAATTTCATCCGATTGAGATAAGTTGGTCTGAAATTATTTTCTATCTATTGCTGTAAAATTTCCAGATAATAAAAATTTCTCTCTCACAAGTTTTCCCCGGAGGTTGTTTTTCCTGGGTCATTGGACCAAAAATACCGTTTCAGAAAATTTTGGTTGAATGTGTTGTATTTGCTGTTAGTGAAAATGCAGTAGAAACTTCTCTTGTGTTTCAGTCCTATATTGTTGATGAGAAAAATCTAATTTACAGCAATAAAACAAATTGGGTTGGGCATTAAACAATGTTTTAAAACAGAGTTGGAAACCGGGTTGGGAAAGTGCTGAAATTCTACACTTAGGAGGTTATTCGAGCCTAAGTGTCCATGTATATTGCCATGCTAGACATTAATATTAAGTCATATGGACATGTGCTAAGTCCCCCCTAGGCTGTTTTTATTTGTTGTTTTCTCGTTAAAATGGGTAAATAACTTTATAAGTTAATTGAAAAACTTTGGAATGTAATAGAAGTGTGGTTAGGAAGGAGATTTTTCCATGGGGGTGCTCGTTTTCTATCTCTAAGCACCCACATTAACCCTGGACCCACTTTCCTAGAAACACTTTCCTAAGTGTTTAAGTGATTTATTTTTCACTTAAATTACTTTTGCACGAGAAAGTCAAAAAGCGAGTGAAAAAATAGAAAACTATGAAAATATGAGAAAATCCAAATTCCTAAATCAATGGGAGTTTGTTTGGAGTGTGTTGGGTGAGTTGGAATTGCATCTAAAGATGATGGCGATTTTTTTGGGAGTTAAGGCGACTTGTTTAGGAGTTGTTTCAAGAGGCGGCGAGCATCTATAGTTAAGGAATGTGCCCTCTCTCCAAGGGAGACGCATGGGCATATGTGGCACCTCATGAATGAGTATGGTGACAAGTAGGCAAGGGCGCATATCTTTGGATAGTGGTGGTGCCTTCCCCTTGCACCAAACTCCAACCAAGATCCACAATTATCTCAACAACTTGACTTCAACTCTAGATGGTGATGCCCCCCCCCCCCCCCCTAGCTTTGGCTATAAAATAAGAGCACCTCTCTCATTCCAAACTAGTTAGAGTTGGATCAAGAGTGCTTGCTATTGTAATTTGCTCATTGTTTTGCATTGCTAATAAAGAGAAGCTTTGGAGGCTAATGGTGTTGTGCTATTGTGTGTGGACCATAATTGTTATGCTTTCATGAGGTAACTTGTGTTTTTTTTTTTTTTGCAAATTCTTGCTTTCTCGTTGTATAGATCTTGCCTCAAAGGATTTCTCCAAATTAGTTGGAATAGGAATTGCAAGTAAGATTACTTTCATTTCTATTTTATCACATCTTAAATTAGTTTATTTACATGCTATTTCAATCTCTTTTATATGTGTTTTCAAGATCTCACAGGTGTTGCAAGTTTGTGATTAAGTTTCAGAGTACATAGCTTGGAGGAAGTTTGGATCTAGTTTGACTCCACTCCACCTCCAACAATCTTCAAGAACATGTCCCTCGGCATCCCACTCCAAAACTTTTGAGTTGATCTTGCCAGCAACAAGCTTATTCCCCATCTCTCTTTCTCCATTAAAATCAAATTCTTCCTTGGTTACTATTTCTTGTTTATTTAGATCTATTTTGCTAAAAGCTAAATCAATCTTTAGATCTAATATTCAAGATTAAATAGTTCAGATCTCAAAAGTGCTTTAAAGTTTTACTTCTTTTAATTAAGATCTAGCTTAGGAAATCTCATTTTTTGCAAGCCTTTGAAAGTAGATCTTAAGCTTGTTCAAAAAGTAAATTCCTTTTGATTGTTAAAATTGAAATCTAGCATAAAGTGCTTCATTGGCAGCCCTTTATAAGCTGTCCAAGATCCTAAGAAATTGGGTCTCACAAGCCCATATTTCTTAGTACTTGTTTTAGTTTAGATCTAGTTTTAATGTAGTCAATTTCTAATATTTTGTGGGTTTGTCCAAAACACTTTCAAAGTGTTTTTGGGAAAATTTTAACCATTAACAGCTTGCTGGGTTTTTGGCATTTTTAGCAGGTTTTTAAGGCTTTTTGGGCAAAATATTGATAGATAAAAGCGATTTGGAGCCTTTTGAACCCTTCTTCTTCATATTAACTTTTCTTCCAACAAATTGTAAACTTCATTTCTCCAAACCTAAAAGGGGAAAGAAGTATTCTTCATTTTCGTTATCTCATTGTAAAAGCATAATAAAAAGAGATTTGAGTGGGCTCATAAGAACCCACTCCCCACCCCCCCTTGGGGGGATTTATGTCGGTGTACCTTTTTTATGCAGCATTTTCTTCGTTAGTTTGTTTTTAGCTAAGTTGCACTGAAACGGATACGGATATGGGGAGGGAAACGGATACCACAAATTCTGAAAAATGTGGGATACAATACGGCAAGGAAACGGCAGCAAACTTATATATATATATATCAAAAAGGCCATGAGACATACATACTTTAGACTACCATTCATCAATTAGATTTAAAGGTAGTTGTTTCATTTATAACAATTAAAATCAGCAAACTCAAATATTGTCTTAAACAATATTCTTCTATCTCAAGTGCCATAGATAAGTCACCCACTGGCAAGCATTTAAACAAGAACATGTCAACTACTTCTAAACATCAATTTCAAACCCTAAAATTACTTGATGGATGTATCCAAATGTTACCATCTAACAAATATTATGTTGTTTACACCTCTAGAAAAGTGTTAAAATTTGTGATTAAACACAATTTTTTATGTAAGACAGACTCAACTATGTTGTATTTAGGTTGGTCCACTCACTGAAGAGACAATTAACTAGGCAAGTGAAAGTCAATTGACCAACCGACTGGTTCCAAAAGTGACTAACTGACTGGCTCTTAAAGGGCTTAAATTCATAGGATTGTCTATGATTTGCAACCGACTTGGATATTCAAATTTGACATAATCAACCATGTTTTAAGGGGATTAATTAAGCACACAAGTATAAATAAGTGAGCTCATGTTTTAGTGCAACTTAGGTGTGAGTGTGATGACGTGCAATATTGCACTCTGTGCAATAATACTATCTCTAGACACCAATGAGTTTCCTTGGATATGTTGTTTATGTTTTATGGTTTATACTAATAAAAATGCTTGAAATAAGATTAAAATATCACATGCACATCTTATGGAGAACTGGCTATACGACAGACCATCATAATTCTCTCCACAACATAAGGATAGGGATATGAGTGTACTCGCAATGGAGTAAATAAGGCCATAGGTCAAGGGTTCATACTAATTCAAAAAGGAAAAGAAGAAAACTGAAGTTTGTTGGAAGATTATTGGAAATATGTGTTGGTTTATGTAACCCTTCATAAATGTAGTACGCTATTTTGTATGGCTAAAGCTACCATTGTATCAATTTTGATATACAAGTTGATTTATCACATATGCAAGTCATTGGGGTTTATTTAAAACAAAGTTGTGAGGAATTAGCAAAAAAACTGAAAAGAAAAAAAAAATTAAAAAAAAAAATTATTGTACTTCTACACTAGGCTGTGAAACTATCACTATAGTAGACAAGCAATTGATACAATAAAATGTCCACAAATCAATGATTTTTTGAACCAACAGTGGGCCTCTATCAATTTTGGAAAATTACAATGAAACACAATCAGAGAGACATAAGATGTCAAATTACCATTCACCAATTTAGGATTAAGGTTTTGCTCTTGATTTATAAGCTTTGAGGCTTTATATCTATGTTTTGAGGTTCAA
>LPNX010739820.1:409751-483252 GCA_001517045.1 Pseudotsuga menziesii
CTAAAATTAACTTCATTAGTTTAAAATTAACCGTCATGGTCCAATCCAAGTGTTGGGCCATTGATTGACTCAAGACGTAGGAACATTCTTTCTTCTTTTGCAGAACCGTATACTTTGAAGTGCATTTATTTTACAATATCTTTCTGCAAAGTAAAACGAATACTTACCCACTGCTTCAATAGTGTAGTAATTTGACATTTATTTTTCAGTCTTTATTTTATCTTGAAACAGACCCCCTTGCTTTCTCAAATACGATTCACATGCAAGGGCTTACCCGAGTACTGTACTGGAAAAAGGGGTATTAATAAACAAGAAAAACCAGTTCAAAAATCCTTAAAATCAACAAGGCTTTGCTCCATGTATGCTCTGGATCTCTACGGCTTTAACACACAAGTTGATCAAATCAGAAAGGGACTAAGTGACTAAATTAATTAGCTTTCTCACATTCAATTAACCTCCCAAAGATGAGAATTCAGCAGCGCGATTATTGCTTCGTGTGGGCAAATTTCACTAAGAAGTTGGGAACAACTAGAAAGTGACTACGAGGCCCCATCAGGCTACACCCTCATTTGATATAGTGTTGGACACACCCCCATGACTCCATCTAACCCACATCTTCTTGAGTGGAGCCACACTTTGTGAATCTGGACATATCCCCAGTACCTTTGCAGTATATTGGGAATCCCCCTACCACTTAAATCAACTCATCTTTTCAATAAATTTAAAATTTGACCAAGAACATTTTGCAAAAGATTTTCAGCACTACAATAGCACTCAATTCGACTATATTTTTCAGCACTGGTCTTTTGTTTTTATTATAAAGTCATTTGCTTTAATATATCATGTGTTGAGTGGTTGTCTAATTTTTATGTTGCTTATGTTGTTGCACTAATTTCTTTATTGCAATCTCTTGCCTGAATTTTCATTTGCAATAAAAAACTCTCAAACAACTTACTCATCCACAAACTAAACAAGCTTAAACAGGCTTAGTAACATTTAGAGTCTACCCCCCTTGGCTTCGTTAGGAGTTTACCTAAACAAAGGAGTCAAGATCAAGTGGCAGTACTTGAATCGAGACTTGCCCCTAAGGACACACCCAGTGGCTTGAAGATTTATGCCGCGCTAATCCCGAGGTGCGTGAAAGGAAGCAACAAGAAAGAATTCCAATTATAAAAGTAGTGCCAATTTCTAGTGGTTCTAACTTCTTGGAGAATGTGGTACTACAAATGTTTTCCATCTTCAGGAAAACTGCAACTACATTTGGCGATCACCAGCCTTGTGACGCATCTCATGAAAGTTAGGGAAAACAATTCCTGCAACAAAATGAAGCTACTACAATAAATATTTTATTTTATGGTTTAATTTCTATGATATTGTGTGTACTGCGACCTCAAAGGTTTTCCATATTTATTGAAAATTGTTATGGGTATTTGGCAATCACCACCCTTGTGAAGTATCTCATTGAAGTCAAGGAAAACATTTCCTGCAACAAATTCAAGCTACTACGCTAATTATAATTTTTTGGGGGATACAGTTTTTAAGGCCTTGCTTTAGCCTTAGACAGGCCCTTCAAACCCGGATCAACAAAGGGTATGGGTCCCTTGCTATCCTTGAGAGACAGTTCTTCCAACACCATTTTCAAGGCATCCCGTCTAAGGTATCTCTCATGGACACCCTTGTTAGACCCACAGTTCTCTATGGATCAGAGGTTTGGGGACTGGGATTGCTTAAGATCAAATCGGCCTCTGCCAAGAGAGTGTAGACACTTCTCCTACGTCACATCATCAAATGAAAATAGACAGTACCTCAGCACATCATTCTCACAAAGTTCGAGGCCCGACCCTTTCAGATTGAGATTGCTTTCCTTCTTGTCTCACTTCTACACCGCCTTCGGAGCTTTGCCAACTCAGCAAATGGTCCAGACCGTTATACATACTTTGCCTACATATCATCGAAGTCCATTGCTTTATCTACCCGGTCATACTAGAAGTTGGTTTGCAACAGTTTCAGATCTTTTGGGGTATGTTGGTATTTCGTTGAATCATCTCCCCCCTTTCCGAGACTCCCTAAATGCACCTAGCCAACACTTACCTACTTGATAAGATATGAACAGAAACATTTTAGACAACATTTATAGGCAATTTGTGCAGGTCACTTGGACTAAAACCCAAGGAGGGCTCCATCCAAAGATGGTTTTCTATGCTGAGCACTTTATGGAGGTGAGGGACAAACTCATCATCCAAACCCCACACACATCTCGTCATTGGGCACACTCTCTCTGTATCTTCATGGGTCAGATTCGAGTTAGCTAACATAGACTTCAGGTCGAGACGAACCACCAAACTCTATGGGCCAATAGGATCTTCCAGCTATGTCATCTTCACAAGGTTGTGGCAGAGGTGCACTTCATCCTCCTTTGCTCCACATACTACAAGATCCGTGGACTGTTCCATTGCTTATTCTGAGGGACACACACCCTTACCAATTTCTTCAAGTACCTCAATTAGAGATGCTTGGTCGTTTACTTACAAGAGGCCCTTAGGCTCCGATCCCAATCTCTTCAACCTCATACTAGACCAAATCCCTTCCAGCGATCAGGTAGGGCCACCAAGAGGAATATTGATACAAGCCTATCACAAAACTCTAGCACAAGACCCATGGGAACACCCCCTCTCCCCAGCGTTTTCAGCGATACTGCTGGACTAGATCCACAACCAGCAAGCAAACCATATCCTCCCAGCCTCAGCAGCAAAGTACCTCCTTCAGACAGCAAAAGAGTCGATGGTCTAGATCTTCTGCCAAACCCTCCCCTAGTCATCATTCTATGTTGAGTTTCCTTCGTTTGACCTTGGATGTTAGGATAGATGGGTCTATTCCATGACAAAACTATCCTTTTGTACGCTCTCATTCCTATATCCATCCCTGCTATACATCCCCTTCCTTGCGCAACCTCCAATGCTCGGGGTCAAGGGTTTTTCATACTATAGCATAGCATAGATCTCATGATATGATTTACTTTAGCTATCTTGCTTTTTATCAATGTTCCCCCAAGTTTCTGGGACATGGGAACGCCGGAGCGGGGAAACGCACATTGGGGACGTGTGGAGACCACCCCCAAATTTTAATGGCGGGGGGACGTACAGGTCTTAATAAAAATTAATATTATAAATTATTAAATTCCAACAATAACAATTCAATGATTCATCCCATGTAAACTACTAAAAGTAAATAATAAATAATGAATACTAAGTTTATCATTGTGCAATGTAAATTAGAATATAGCAAATTAATAATACAAACACGTTATACAATTCATCATGATAATTTTCAAATTTGTCATTTGAATCTTGATATTCATATTTCGAATTTCAGTTATTGTAATTGAAAACTTGAATCAATGATAATGCATGCTAAATAAGTGAAATAGTAAATTACTAAGGACTAAGCCTAAAATAGAGACTAAACAAGAATTAAAATTAAAATTTTGTTTTTTTAAACTAAAATTGGGAAAATCGTGGGGAGCATCTAGGAGCCCCCAATTTCTGGAGGGGGCGTGTGGGAGCCCCCCTTCACCGGAGCGCGCTCCAAAACAGGGGGACGCGCCCCCTTGTGAGTTTTCGAGAGTTTCCTAATTTTGGGGACGCTGGGAAACGTTTCCCCAAGAGCCCCCGAGCCCCCAGGGCGCAGGGAGCGAGGGGGGCACGTCCCCAACCCTAGGGGGCGAGTCCCCGTGTAACACTGCTTTTTATAGGAGAATTTCTAGTACTCCTACTTTGTAGTGACATCATTTGTATTGTGCAATCCCATTGACCTACTTGTTTGGCCATTCGTTGGACATTAATAAAATTATTATTATCTTCCTAAGGTATCTAGTGTACTACAAATTGATTCTTGAATGCTAAATGAAATATATGAATCATGAATTATGTTTTCATTGTTTTTAATATAGTGTTAATGTTTATGTCTTAACAGTTATGATGATGATGATGGTTAACATCCATTGAGACCAACTTTGGTCTATCGGACCTTAACAATAAATAAAGGAATTATTTGGTTTGCTGTAAAATTATCTTTCAATGCTCAAAAAGCTTAGAAAGAAGTGTTCCTAGGTTACCATAGTTTGACAAGTGTTGCAACCCAAACTTCACAACAGTACAAGACATCGAGAGCGACTAGAGTTTCAAAAAGGAACTTCCTTTTATCCCACATCACAAGATTTGCTAATTTAAAATTGTTTTCCAGACCAAAATAAGCTTCCTGCCCTCCATTAATCCTTTTCTCAATGCTATAGTTCCAATTGGGCTTGTGGTGGATATCAATTCCGAGATGATTGTAAGAAGACACTTCCTTGAAGTTGTTATTGTCATATACAAAATTAGTGCTAGTAACCTTCTTGGACTTAATAATCATAACTTTTGTCTTGTCAATGTTAACATCCATATCCATATTAGAGCATAAATCTATGAGAATTCTTGATTGCTTATCAAGATCAAACGGACACTTTGCCATAAGAACAATATCATCGGCATAAAGAAGAAGGATGATGACTATTCAAGTTAAGGTCGTGCCAACGCAACTTGCATCTTCGAAACAACATTTTCGCTTATCGATGTATATGCCGAAAAGGGTAGGAGAGAGAGGGGAACCTTGCTTAGCTCCAATATTACAATTAATATCTTGCGACCACACCTCAGTGCTTTTAAACTTGGCAATAATAGTCTTGTACAACCTTATCACGACAACTCTCAACTCGAAAGGAACCTTTAGCTTTTCTAATCTATTCCACAGGTTATTTCTACGCACCATATCGAAAACTTTTTTTGAAGTCCACATAGCAGCAAAAGAGATTTGATTTACAATTACAACATTACTCCACAATGATCCTAAGCATAATGAGGTGGTCTGTAGTTGAGTAATGTCTTCTAAATCCCGCCTGAACTTTACCTCGCTACCTTCACTTTCGAGCCATATGCTGATTTTCTTTTCCAAGATAATACCTATAGCTTGACTAAGAGAGGGCTAATCGTAATGGTACGATAATTAGAGGGGTTATTTTTATCACCGCATTTAAAAATAGGAATAATGAGGTTTTGAGTCCATAGAGTAAGGAAACCTTGTTTGACTCCTGGATTGAAAAGTTTGTGGATGTGAGGGACTAGGACAGGCCCACCAATTTTTAAGATTTCTGCTTGGTATCTTTCAATGTCACATTATATTTAACTGTAATATTGGCAATTTATTTTTGGGATTACACATACACATATATTATAAGTGCCAATGGTTACCTCAATTGGTCGAACAATCTGACCAAAGCAAGTTGCCGATGGGGAGGCCATAGGTCACAAGGTCAACTCCTCAGGGAAGCCTGATTATAAAGTTGTACCAATTTCCAGTGGTTCCTAGACTATTAGGTACTGCAAAGGTTTTTCATCTTCATTGAAAATCGCAACTGTATCAGACAATCAGCATCCCTGTGAAGTATCTCATGAAAGTCAGCTAAAGCTTTTCCTTCAACAAACCTGCTGCACTGATTATAATTTTAAATGGCTTCTCTTCCTAAGATATCCAGCATGATGCCAAATTCTAATTGATTCTTGAATGATAGAATGGGATGTACGCATCATGAATTATTCTTTCATTGTTAGTTAAATTTCTGTCAATCGTATTAAATTATAATGATTATAAATTATGTTTAATCATAATAAATTGGCAATTTTATCTATTCCCGTAAATGACATGTTAAGCTCATGGTGAGTATATTGTTATAATAGTTTCATCCCTTGTTGTTGACCTGCCCTTGTGCCGTGAAGAATCTAGGGTTTATTCTGGGTACCATCCTCAAAATGAGGGGAAATGCCCAGGATTTTTACCTGGAAATTTATATATATATATATGGAAATATGCATACTGCTACAACCGCAATTTCTAAATCTGTATCCAGTGCCACTCACGTGCCTGATCCCACACCAGTACCAAACCCATACTGTAGAAGATAGGATTTGATACATGGTTCCTTTCTTAAGCAATTGATTCTGCAAGTCAATAATTATGAATAGGAAAATTGTTGGGGAGAGATTTTGAAACAGAATTTAAATTAATGGGTAGAAGTGCTCAGCACAATCAGGATAACACAAGAAAATACAATCACCACTTTTGGCATCATGGCCGTGGTTCAATGGTGTGAAATAATGCTCAACATGGAAAGAGAATGGAAGCCTGATTTTAAAATGTCATAAAACACCAAAAAATGATCATATCTGCTTAAAACAGGAAAATGCTGAAAATATGACACAATAACAAACTGTATCATTTTTCTGGATAGTAATCTAAACTGTGAATGAACATGACACAATAACTGCTTGATGCTATTAGTCACTTACCTATTGATCCAGTACTCTAACAAAAAAACAAAAGAATGATAAAGTTCTAAAATCATTGTCAGATAATTACCTGGCCAGAGCTAACGCTTTCTTCTCAACCTCCACTTCCGATCGAATTTGAACTAAGGCATATTTATCATTTTCTGCTTCTTTTAAAAGTCTCGTTACCTGGTCCCTTTCATTGGATATTTCTAATTTGTTTGTCAAAAATATTTGTAGTTGCTCCTCTAGCTCATGCCTAAGCTTTGAAAGAAATTCTCTTTCAGAATCCAGTGCAGCCCGTTCCTTCAGAATTGAGTATCTTTCTTCCTCCCTTTCACCTTTTATTCTTTCTAGCTCTGATCTTGCATCCTCAGCTAATCTCTCCGCAACTTCTACTTTCTCCCTCTCTAATTCAAGCTCCTTTTCAAAGGATGCATTAAGGTCCTTCTGGACTTGGGCTTCTAGAGCAGCATGTGTTGCAACTGCAGTATCAGCCAATGATTCTGCTTCGATACGAGCTAGCTCCTCTGAGACAAGTTCTGCTGCCTCTCCAGTAGCAAGAGCAACAGCAGCCTGTGCTTTTGTGACTGGTTTATCAGGTTGAAACAACCTAGTATAGCCTGTTTATATGTAAATGAAATTACTAGGTAGCATTATTCAAGTCAAAACTTATAATATAAATTCCATGGATGAGAAAAAGTATACCAAAAGCAACAGCAACAATGCTCTGTTCGCCTGACGACAGATCTGCTAAAAGAGCAGGCCAAGCATCCTGGTGTATTCTGTCGATATCGATGAATCCAGATTTCTGCCATAACATCTATAAATGAAACAATAGTAAATCTTCTGCCCACACCACAAAGTTCCATGCCATTTTCCATAACTTCCATTGAGAAATCCAAAAAAGTCTTCAAGCTAATTGATTGCTAAATTCTACCTTCCTGGTGACTTCTGGTAACTCTTTCCTTTCCAAAGCAATCTTCCAACTGACAAGATCTTGACGTGATAGAGGACTATTGTAGTATGGTAAGAAAAAATTCCCAAAAGGTACAGGAGCAGACAATGATGAATAAATAAGATGCACCAACAAAGTACAATTAACCAACAAAACCACATAAACCATTTAAAGAAGGAACTTAAAATCAGAGGAACAATCAAATATTTCATAAGAGACTGGTGAGTCCTCACCTATCAGGTGAGAATACATAATTTTTTGACTTCCCACCTTCAACAGAACCATCCATGTCATAACTTGATAGCTTGCTAGAAATGAGTCCTGCTTCTGCTAATCCTGTTTCAGCACACAAATGCTATTAGAATACACAATCACAATGTTTCCCAAGACATATAAAGTAGCAACCAGCCAAAAAAATAATGTAATAGTGAGGTTATAACATAAGAATGGTAAGTTTGGCATTCATTACTGATGAAGTTGACTTCAGATTCATACAAAATACATCTTTCAATGCTTATGCTAACCTTGAATGTATGGGAAATCGGGGTCTTCAGGTGTCACATCATCAAAGGCAAGTTCTGTGACATTCTCAATGAACATTGCAGGAAACACTTTTGATGCTGGATTTCTATCAAGCAAAATACATCATTAGTTTAATTTAATTTTCTGGTAAAAGGATAGACAGCAGAATGACACTTATCTGCTCCTCATGCCTACAACAATAACCAAATATAGCTTATAGAAATATATTCAAGTAACAATACTGAACCTAGCAAGAATGGCACTAGAAGCAATTAACCAACGGGCATATTCTCGGCGTGTACTTAAGCCACTAGGTTCAACACCAGCTTCCAAAACCTGCAAAGTAAAGTGAAAAAAGCTAATGCAGGTAATTAGAATGCTCACACAACGCTCCAATAACTGAAATACATGTACATTTCTCCTTCAAATATTGCTCTAACCACATTAAAAGAAACCTCATTTCATCAGAAAAACAACCAAATGAACATAAATATTTGCACAACTCTTCCAATCCCCAACAAAGAAGGAAAAGCAATTCAGCTTTAGAAACAATCAACATCAACATGACACATAATTAAGACACCATAAAATCCAATCCCTTGATATGTGAGAGACCTATGCTGCATGGGAACACTCCCCACCCCCTCGCTCCCACTTCGGAAGCTCGCTCCCAAAACGCTCCCAGTTTTGGGAGCACACTCCCGACGCGCTCCCTTTCTTTCCTATACTAAAAGCTCCTATACTAGGTTATTATTTTGATGATAATGTTATGGTACCTCACTTTTTTGCCAAGCTCCTATAAAAGTTTTTATGGTTGATCATTTGATGATAATGTTATAAGTTATAGTTATAACTACTAGATGATTGATGTTATATGGTTTAAACCATGTATTATATAGCTAATTCAACATCCATCAAAATATATTAAAATATATACTATACAAAAAACGCTCCCAAAACGGGAGCTTTTAAAAATTTCGCTTTTCGCTCTGCTCCCACTCCCCGTTTCCAACAGCATAGTGAGAGACTTTATTTCTGTAATGACTTGGATTTCAAACCTAAAATTAATTTTACGTCACATTAAAAAAATTGTTTTGTTCACCACCTTCCTTTCAGTTGTCCATGTTTTAAGCCTCGAGGGCATTATCATATAGAAGCACCCAAAATTAAGCTCTAGTGTCATCGATTTGCAAGAAGTGCATATCTCTATACCAAGTGTTATTAATGATTAATCTAATGCATCTTTACAAACCACATAAGGGTACAATCCAGAGTACTTTATGTTCCCTTTGTGCCTTCTATTTTATTTGTAGCATTATAATGGGCAAATTGATTATTGAACCATATAATGTCCTTGAAATTAATGAAGACTAGTATTCCATCAGCTAAATTTTTAAGCATATTACTAGTACGCTCTAGTATCTTGAATTATCACTCAAAACATGGAAGTGGAGTTGAATGTTTTCAAATTTATGGGAAGAAAAACAGCAAGCATGGTTACTTCATGCATTGATTGAACAGATAATTCTAAATCAGGGGTTCTAACAAAATTTAGCATTAGAACCAATGTTACACGGGTACGCGTTTCCAGACCCCAGAAACTAGTTTCCTTGTTCTCACGCGTTTCGGAAACTAGGAAACGAGTTTGGGTATGTTTCCACTGTGTACCCAAATCCGGAAACGATGGGAAACACACAGAGGGGTCATTTCCTCAAAAGGCGGAAACGTCGTCCAGTTTGCGGCCAAAAACTAAGCACGTGGCGGCTTGTTTTCCCATCATTGCATTGCAAGTTTGTTGTCATGTGAGGCCAAGTCTTCTCTGGACGTGAGCCAAGGTCGAATCTCAACTGTAATTACCAAATCTGAGGTCGTTTCAGGGCTAGCACGGGTTAGTAAGTTAGTTTCAAAGATTCAGGCAAAGTTTAAAACTGGCATGGGTTTAGGGTTAACGAGCCTTTCGCATGGGTGTTGGGTCTATCCGATGTTACAGTTAGCATAACAATAACACAACAATTGTGTTATTATTATGCTAACTAGTAACATCAGACAGACTCGACCCCCTTTGCGAAGGCACTCTTTAATTCTTTTAAACTTATTTACCATTAAATTTAAAAACAGTCAATTAAATAATTAAAAACAGTCAATAAATTATAAAATTAAAAAAACACTCAATTGAATTAATAATTTATTGATTTGTTTAGCATAAAATTTAAAAAGATTTATGCAATTTGTTTCATTTTTAAATTTAAACAGCGGTTTAGTTTAATTTTTTATTGTGATGTTAGTAGTTTAATGTTTACATGATGACAAACACAATACTGAATACATGATGCTAGTGCTATTGTTTTGTTACTATTTAGCATTAATCTTTAAAATCTTAAATTACAAATTTTTTATTTTGTAGTATTCTTGGTGGAGTCCCGTATAATTTTTAAAAAATCCTATGTTAAAGACCCTGACGTACCCTTCGACGTTTCCTAAAATTTGGGGGGGTACTTCTACATATGTCGTTTCTGCGTTTCCTCGCTCCATGTCCCTGCATCCCAAAAACTTGGGGGAACATTGATTAGAACACAAAATTCTAATGTGATCAATCATCATCCTTCAAACTTTAAATGCCGATGGAAGAGGAAATGGAAACAGTGTATTCACTGATTTCATATAGAAATTAAAATTTACATTATGTCCACCAAGACCAAAATATGTCAAAGGGACTAGAAATTACATCCATCATAAGATTCTCATATAAAAACAACGAGGGCACAAGAGGCCCCATAAAATGAGTAATGGAATGAAAATAAAGTCTGGACAGAAGTGCATCTGCAATCAAGAGAGGAGAGAGCTGGCCCTACTCATCCTTTAAAACAATAATGAAAAAATAATGTCCTTAGTAATGGCCCAAGCTGATAGGGACTTCGGGACTAATTTCGTGTGATATAAACCTATTGACCTTGTTACCGCTCAAATTAGCACCATTCCGAAAAGGTCACAAGGGCCGGTGCTAAGAGTGGAAACTTATCAGAAGATGCATCCATTGTCACGACAATGCACTCTCTCTCCTCTCTCTTTAGGCCTTGCTCCTTCGGCCACGAGAGGCTTCCCAAATGATTATAGAAGTAGCTCTGCAAAACACAACAAAGAAATACAACTCTACTTCTAACAAAACCCTCCAATTAGATTAGTAAACCAATGCCTTATGGAGTCAACAAGATATTCAATAAACACTCACAAGACTAGGAGGTGAGGAGCAATATGAATTAGCACTATCTTGTTCTTTAATATATATCAATTAAATCATACAAGACCATCTCCATTTAACTTGTATGAAACTTCAATCAAACCCTTAAAAAACACACGTAAAATACCTCTTACCTCTCACCAACCAATATCAAGCTTGTAACCTCTTGGAGTAACTTAGGTTGGCAATGCCCAATGTAATATATGACTGTTCAAACTTCAAACAACTTCAAATCTATACCAGCTTTCAAATTTATAAAATGACTTGATTTAACACTTCAAAATCCCCCGATGGTACCCAACAGTGCTTTGGGGTGACGTATGAACCTCTTCCAGCCCCGCTAGGGCTTGACTTCAGTCAAATGGATGCCTACAAAATGTTATAACAGACCTGTGCTAGGGATGCAGCAGTCCCTCAAAGCTGACATCACAATTTTAAGCCTGACATCACACTAGTTTAGGACCCAAAACGGTTGTAAAATGCACTTCTTATAATTTTTGACCTTTTTTTTTTAATTTTTTAATGAGAAACAATTCATAAATAAATAGCAGTAAAAATTTTGGATTTTTTGTAAGTAAAATCAATACAACTTAAATGTACAACGGCAAAATAAATATTTTTTTATTTTTCCAAAATATTTGATTTTTAGGGTTTTTACATATATCTGATTTTTTTTGTATTTTTCAAAATATAATACATAAAATTTTATAATTTTGAAGAAGAGTAAAAGAGGGAAATAGACCTAGGTCCTATTCCTAGGGCAATGGGAAAAATCAGGGCTAGTGTTCTCCAAAGAATTGACAATTCAATGCTTGAATGAATTAAGGCAACTCTAAGAAACCCTAAGTTATGTTAGCACTTGACCTAATTAGAACAAACAAGATGCCAAGGCCCAAAACAAGACGGATCCTTCAAGAGGAAAGCCTCACCGACAAAACTAACCTAATATGGACAAAACCGTGGAATGCTCTTACCTTGGATACAAAAGCAATGCAAGACAAGAGCTTCAAGACCTTACCACTTTTAACAAAGAGAAAAGAGAAGAGAACAAAACCCTAGAATCCCTCCTCCTTGAATTAGCCTTGAAAGATACTAAAGAAGCCACAAACACCAAAATTTTCCTTGAAAAAACCCTAGAAATTGCAAAGAAGAGAGGTGCGCACCACTTAAGATCTCATGTACACAAGTAAGAATAAAATTTCAGTCATATTTAATCCCATGACCTTGATTACAAATGAGAGGAGGGCGTTGTATTTATAGGGAAAAAGTCTAACTTTTCCCTCGTCTAGGCCGACCTATCAAATTTGAGTTTAATATCATTTTTTAGTGTTTGTCACCCACAATTTAGGTACTAAATCTCATAAAACATAAAAATAATGATAAAAAGTGATGATAGCTTCAACAAGATGAAAAGTTAAGCTTGGAAGGAGGACGTCATACCCCCATCGAACCCAACAATGTCTCTTTTGCCCTCAATGCCCTCTTTGAATGGTACGGCCTTCAAAATTTGCTTTTTATGGTGAATGATTTGCATTTTTTACTAAGATGAGCAAGGGAAGGGGGTAGTACAATAAAATAAAGTCCATGCGGGGTATAATTGAGGTGTGCTAGAGCGGGTATGACATCCTTTACAAGCGCAATCGCGTTTACAAAGCATGAAAACATTAGTGTGGCTAGGGGCTCCTAAGCCATGTGTCCCAACAAAGTCACCCCAAAGTGCACCAATACCTATCCAGGGCATAAATGCCCAACATGATGAGGAGTTACCACCCATCAAGGGGTAGTCAACAGGGTAAGAAGACCAGTACACGTTGAAACGAGGACCAAGAGGACCTGTAACCGACGAAGGGGTCCGAAGCACCAATATGTTAAAGTTTTAGGGTTAGGATAGTTTTTAACATTAGAAATAAACTTTAATGCAAGAACAGAAATATAAAACAAGATCCAGAATAGTACTGTTGTAATCAATTTAAACTGCAATAAAAGTTAAACATAATTTTCATCTCTTTCAACTGTAACACTCCATTGGTCACTGCGTTAAAGTTGGTCCTTGAGATGATTCACCAAATGCTATGTACAGTAACAGAATAAAAAATAATGTACAGGAGATAACAGCAGTAAAAAATCATAGCCACTATTTGAATCAACCTTATACTCATATACTTTAAGTCTGATCTTGTCATCGAAGGGACAAGTCAATTGGGTAAACAAATGTCGTACCTTGAGAGAGCAAGGGTTAAAGCAGAAGGATACAGACCCCAGAATATTAGTCAACAGGAAGAGACGCTTTAATCAAATACTCAGACTTTAGCAACACACCAATAGTGAAACACAGTCATGCCCAGTACAATCACCCTAACAGAAAGAATGCAGTCAAGCTCAAAACAAAGAAAACACATAGTTAAGCTCAACAAAGACACAGTCAATCTGATAGGGATACACAGTCGCACTGAGCAAGGACACACAGTCAAGCTGACAAGGATACACAGTCGCATTGAGCAAGGACACACAGTTAAGCTGACAAGGATACACACTCGCACCGAGCAGGGACACACAGTCACGTTGAACAGATGGACACAGTCGTGCTGGCGGGTGGACAAACAGTCACGGTTCTGCAGGGACACACAGTCACATTGGTGGTGGGCATAGTCACGCTGGTGGTTTACACAGTCACGCTGGGCAGGAGGACACAGTCATGTTGTCAGGTCGACACACAGTCACACATGCAGGAGAAAGGGTGAGCAATCATGCTGAGGTGCAATCACGTAGAAGAAGAATCACACAAAGGTGCAACACGCAGAGGTCAGCGGAGGTGTAGTCACATGCAGAGGTCACGGGGAGGTGCATCACGCAGAGGTCAACAGAGGTGTTGTCACATGCAGAGGTGTAGTCCTGCACAGGTCACGCAAAGGTGTAAACACGACCACGCTAGGATAGAAACCCCCATCACACGAGAGAGTCACGGAACAACAATCACGCAGATGTGGAGGGAGGATGCAAGGGGTGGCCAATCCCTAGAGAAACAACCTAGCAATAACCAATTAGGAGAGAGGACATCATCTTGGTCAACTTAACCAAGATTCACCTGGTTAACTGACCAGGGGTGCTCCTGCAGGAACTGCTTGGTCCCAAACCAAGAATTTGCCTGGTCCCAGACCAGGAAGTCTTTGTCTGATCCTAGAGAATCTGCATGGACCTTGTATCCAAGAAACTATCTGGTCTCAGACCAAAATACCCTAGAGACATATAGGGGCCCTAACCACATGTTAAGGACTTTGCCATGGCATCAACCTGCTTGGTCCCAAACAAAGAACCCTAGGAGACTATTGGGGCCCTAGGGTACCTTCTAGGGTCTTACTCTACCCTAGTTAACTTACTAGGGTACCACTCTCCCTGAGAATGGGTCTCGCAACTGCAAACATCTGGGTAACTAACCAAGTGCCTCCATTCTTAAAGAATGGCTCTCAGCCCCAAGCTGAGCTTCAGTCCCAGACTGAATTAAGTTTATCAACTCCCTGGTCCCTGACCAGATCCTCCATTCTCTCAAAGAATGGTTGTCGATGCTGCTCTATCTTTAACACAATACACCAACACTTTTACATAAAGAAGCCCCAACATGGCCTTTTACAATGGCAAAAGGACCCCCCTCCTCGACTCATCTAGTAAGGTGTGTCGTTAAGGATCTGGGGTGTAACACCCTAAATGATAGATGCACCAGGGCCACTCTAACATCAAAAAGGAGAGTTAACGATAAAAGCAATATTGGATCTGAGCCAATAGCCAAAATAGCCATACAACCTAGTTCATGTCGGTTCCAATCTAGACAACCCTTCAATTTGACCCAAAGAAAACAAAAAAAAAATAAGGAAAAAAGAAAGCAAGGTGCTCCTCTCTCAAACCCTAAATTATCACTATATAATGACGCCCCCCACCCTCTCAAACCATAATTTATCAATATATAATGATGCTCCTCCACACTAAGTCACAAGGTTCCTCGAACCTTAAGGATGAAGCTCAAACTTTAGCGAATTTCAAATAAAATTATAGGTTCGACCATAGGTTTGGCCTAATTCTATACACCCTTGCCACCTCCAATTGTTGTTGGCGATTGCGACTCCATATCAATGCTAGGTTCATAAGTGCCTAACAGAATGAGGATTGAATTAAAGAGAGCTAAATTTATGAGCCCAATGGCCTCAAGTCTTTTACTTAACGGACGATTGTTGCAACTCCATCTCAATGTTGCTATGAGTTACCCCTCTTTCAACAAGGGGTGACCTTGATCAGTTGTTCCCGAGATGAGATATATGGCTTCTCCATAGATCATTGGTTAGAGATCTTTCAGCATTATAAAATGGTCCATATGCATTAGATGTCCCTAGCCAAAGATAGTGTTTGATACTCCACGTGTTGTGACATCTCTAACCCTCATTGACTCTTAGCATGTTTTTTTATATTATGGTATGTTTGCATTGGATGTTACTTTTAAGCTCGTATAATGATTCATATAAAGCAATTAAACTCCCTAGTAGCAAAAAGTGCACCTGCAATAAACTCTCTCTCTGCCTGTTGGATGATCGAACCAAGAATAAAGAAGATGATGAATAGTTGATGATAGACTTGGATGATCTATCCGAAAGTGATTAGGGCAGATAACTTTCACTGCTGAAACCACTTGTTAACTGAAGACCTTCGTCTCCAACCGCAACTTATTGTCGATGCACCTATTGTTGTTGCTCTAGTAACCAAATTCAATAATAATAATCATGGATGCCTCTTTTGGTTCAATGACCCTTCTTATATAGCTTGAGCATGTACGTTTAGGGTTTGCATGTCACTTTTAGGGTTTGCACTTTACTTTTTGTGTCTTCAATAGGTCATTCTTTCCAATTTACCAAGTATTTCTGAATTACCCTATTTCAAAGATTCCTTTCTCGAACCTGTAGAATTCTCTCTGGAATAGATACTAGAAGCCCTTCATCATCTAAGGGAGGTGGTTCGATGGATGGAGCAATGTGTTACCCTAATGTTTTCTTGAGATTCGATACATGTAATACATTATGAATTTTACTTTCTTCTAGAATCTCTAGTTCCTAAGCCACCTCTCCAACCTTTCTAACTACTTTGTAAGGACCATAGAAGCGGGGTCTCAGCTTCTTCGCTTATTTTTTCTTGAGTGAAGATTGCCTTTTAAGGTTGTAGTCGTAAGTATACCAAGTCCCCTACCTCAAAACTACACTTGACTTTGTGTCTGTCTTCGTATAAATTCCGTTGGTTTTGAGCTACCTGTAGATTCTCTTTTAGAACTTTAAGAATACCCTGACTGTCTTGTACCCAATCTTTTGCCTTAGGTGCTCTGCTATCTCCAAAGACTAAATCTGCAAAATTTAGTGCCTCATAGCCATATAAAGCTTTGAAAGGAGTCATCCTAATAGACATGTGGTGAGTGGTATTATAGTAGTACTCCCCTAGGTGTATCCATTTAATCCATGTCCTTTGTTTCCCTACTACATAATTTCTCAAATATCCCTCAATCCATTTGTTGACTATCTCTGTCTGTCCATCACTCTGAGGATGATAACTTGTGCTAGTAGCTAATTATGTCCCCACTAATCTGAAGAGCTCCTCCCAAAAGGCACTGGTGAATTTACTGTCATGGTCACTAACAATGGTTTTAGGTAGTCCATGTAGTCTGAAAACTTCCATGAAAAACAAGTCTGCTAACTATGATGCCGAATAATCTAAAGAAATGGCAAAGAAGTGGGCAAATTTTGTCAACCGATCTACTACCACGTATAAGCAATCTCGTCCCTGCACCTTGGGTAAACCCGTCATGAAGTCCATCGAGATGCTCTCCCATTTCTGCTCTAGTATAGGTAATGGCTGAAGTAACCCTGTCGAATGAGTGTGTTCAATTTTGTTATGTTGGCACATACTGCACTCTCGGGCATGCTATATTACATCCTCCTTGAGGCCTTTCCATGAGAACCTATCTCTAATATATCTGTAAGTTTTCAAGAACCCCTGATGCCTTGATAATGGTGAATCATGCGAGCCCTGTAAAAAAACAAATACTTTAAAGTTGATTCTAGGACGAGGTATATCTTATTCTTGTAGTAAATGATGTCGTCGATTATCCTATACCTGTCATCCTGTATTTGTTCGTCTAATAACTCACTAGCATATTTATTTTATGAATATTCAACCAAGAGATGAGACCTCCAGTCGATAGATATACTCATGAGTGATAATGAGGTTGGTCATCTTGATAATGCATCAGCTACAACATTGTTCTTTCTCTTAACATATTCTATTTAAAAGGCGTATGCCTGTGCCTTGTTGACCCATTTTTGTTGACATTAATTCAACTCTTTTTTTTCTAAGAAGTATTTGAGGTTGTTGTGATCTATCTTGATTTTGAACCTGCTTCCCACCAAATACTGCCAGAATTTTGTTAAAGTGTGTAAGATTGCTAGCATTTCTTTATCATATATAGAGTAGTGGCGTTCATAATCTTTAAGTTTTCTGCTTTCAAATGCAATCAGGTGATGGTTTTGCATCAATATTACCCCTATTCCCTCTCTTGAAGCATCACATTCTACTATACATGGCTGCGTGAAAACAGGTAATGCCAAAACGAGACATCAACTCATAATTTTTTTCATTCTTTCAAAGGTCTGTTGTGCCCCTTCTGTCCAGCTGAATGCCCCTTTCTTTGTCAGATCTGTGAGTGGTGCGATCAATTGAGAAAACCCTTTAACGTATCTCCTATAATAAGTACAAAGGCCCAAAAATCCCTTCAGTTTTGTTACATTTTTTGGTGTAGGACAATTCAAGATAGATCTAATCTTTTCCATGTGAACCTGTACTCCATCGATTCTTATGACATGCCCTAGATATAACATTTCTTGCATACCAAACTCACATTTAGACATTTTGGCAAAAAAATATTGTTCTTCCAGAATTCCCAGTACCTCATTTAGGTGTCTCAAATATTCCTCCCAAGTTTTACTGTAAATTAAAATGTCATCAAAGAACACAAGTAAAAATTTCCACAACTAATCCTTGAAGGTGTGGTTCATGCAAGATTGAAAAGTTGTCGGGGTGTTGGTGAGTCCAAAAGGCATGACTAAGAACTCATAATGACCAAAATAGCAACGAAAAGTTGTTTTTGAAATATCTTGATCCCTTACTCGAATTTGATGATACCCTGATCGGAGATCAAGTATTTTGCCCTCTGTAACTCATCCATTAATTCATTAACTCTGAGAATGGGGTACCTGTTTTTTATGGTTATCTTGTTGACGGCCCTATAATCGATACACATCCGTAAGGTGCCATCCTTTTTTTTTACCAAAACCATCGATGATGCAAATGGGCTACAACTCGGTCGTATGTAACCTAACTCCAGCAACTCCTTGATTGTTTTCTCTATCTCATCTTTGTACCTTTTGGGATGCCTGTATGGAGTGGTGATGATTGCCTGTGTACCCTCCTCTAACTCAATAATGTGCTCAAACCCTCTGTCTGGCGGTTGACCTGATGGAAGGTCTCCGAATACTTTCTCATGTTTCTGTAGTAATGCCTGAAGATTTTTCACAACCCCAACCCGGTTCAAGTTTCAGTTTTAAATTGTTTAATGCCCAAACCCCAAGGTTAGCATTAACATACAAATCTAATAATTTTAAACTGAAAACATAAGACACATGAGATTTTTCTTTCTTTGAATTCTGAAAATTAAAGGCAGCCCTAAACTCTTACTCAAAAATTTAATTTTCAGCCCCACACATGAAATTTTAACACATATTTTTGGTCAAATTGACCCAGGAAAAACCCAAAAGGGAAATCCTGTTCTTCAGAGAGATATTTTATTTCTTCAAAGACAAATTATTCAGCAAAATTACAGCAGTACTTATCTTTTTTTTCTTTCAAAAAACGTGCCACCAAAACACCCAAAAAACCTGTTGTACGAAACCCAAGAATTTCTCCCACACATGTGACTGTACGGCTGCCTCGATTTCTATGTTGTACTACCTCGAAATCTGTGTTGTACTGCCACTGTACGAACAACATTAAATGTTGTACGGTTAGCCTCAATTTCTGTGCAAACTGCCTCAAAATCCATGCCTTCTCTCTCCTCAAAAACCGTGTTGTACATCATTGTACAGCCTGCATTAATTACAGTACGAACTATACAGCTGCATTAAATGTTGTACAACTATCTTGGAATTCCTACCCTTTCTCTGCTGGTACTCTTGTCTCGAAATTTGTGCCCTTTCTCCTCTTCCTGGTTCTAGAAAAAATTTGCAAGGGTTTCTCTCTGGTTTTCTCTTGCTCTCTCTCTCTCTCTCAAAATTCTCTCTTGAAAGTGAACAACGAATTCAATTTTCCTTTCCCTCTCCCTTTTTGTTTGAGTAACTTCCTCCTTGAAATCAAAGGCTAGAATTAAAAACTAACTTCATGAGATCAATGGCTCATCTCATTTCCTCATTAAAAAATCACTTTTTAAATCATAATGAGACTTTAATACTCACCCTTCATTAATGCTCATAAAGTCACTTTAAAATTATAAACTCAAACATTTAATTAAAAGGTCACTTTATCATAAAGTCATTCACACCTTTTAATATGGCTAGGGACCACAATTAAAGTGTTCATGTCCATCCGAAGGCATGAGTGAACAAACACTTTCCTAGGTAAAAAAATCAACAATGCCTGTATATCTGTCGAATGTTGGATGTTGTTATTTGGAGGCTTCTAAAAAGTGACAAAACATTCAGCTGAACACTCTATGTCTCCCTGTCGAAGTACGGCCTACATCCTCTGCAATGATACTGGCTTGGGGGAATAAGTGTTCATGCCCCTCAAGACTACCCGTTTTCCATTCTATCCCTATAATTCCATTTCCATTGCCCTATAATCCGTAGTATATCTCCCTATAGAGTCGGTCATATTGTAGTTCCCCAATGTGACATTTAGTTTGGGAATCCAGTGGTTGCATTCCATACTGTTATTGCCTACTACTGCTACTGTGAATCCTTCAAATTTCTCCGTAAGAATACCCTGCCTAGCCACCCATGTTGCACCTATGAAAACGTGGGTTGCCCCTCCATCAATTAACACAACTACCCTATGGCCCTGTACTACTCCCTTGACTCTAAGAGTATAAAACATGGGTACTCAAAATAATGTAGCGATAACTCCCCCCGGTGATTCTTCCAAGGCAACAATTCCACAAACCAACGTGTTTCCCAATGGCTTATCACTTCTTAACGTAAAACAATCACCAACCTTTTCAGCTCATCCAATGTTTGGATATCTAATGAGGTTGAAGATAGAGTTACTAAAATTCGAGGGAGATGAAAAGCATTATGTAGCTTGGATTAATAAGGTAGCAGGATTTTTTGGCACACATAATGTTCACTTCAACGACAAAAAAGTAAAATATGCCTTGATGCAGTTTTAAGGTAATGCATATAACTAGTACATGTGGTGGAAATCTACAACTAAGGTGTGTTCTTATACCTAAGACATATTAAAAAATGATTTCTTTAAGGGATTTCAAGGTATATCAGAAAAATAAAAGATTTTTTTGCAAAAAGCACCTGAATACAACAAAAGGGCAATGTGGAGGAATACAAACATGAATGGAAAGCTTTGGCAACAAGTACCTAAACTAATCGAAGATCAACGACTCCAAACTTATGTGCACGAGTTAAAACACTACATAAGGGAATGCACAATATATCAACGTTGGGCAAGGCTATAGAGTGTAAGGCCAAAGTCATCGAAAATAGGTTTAAAGGGTCATCTCAAAAAAGATTTAAAAAGGGTTATTCACAATAGAAGGAGGGCGAATGTAGATATTATGGAGACAAGTAGGATAATTGGATCATGAATGCAAGAATCAAAAAAAATAGTTATTAAGTTGAAAGAGAAATGAATACCCCCAGTAGCAACTTTAATGATGAAATAAAAAGGAAGGAAAACAATTGTCGTAGGTGCAGTGAAAAGTGGGTTCCATAACATAAATGTGCATCCAATCACTTATATCATTGCAAAATTATAGATGGGAAGGAAGTAGAGGTTTATGCTAAAGAAGGCATGTTAGACTCTAATGATGATGAAAAATCCCCAAAGGTATTATCAGCAACAAGCACATGTTAAAGTTTTGGGTTAGATTAGGGTTTTTCAAAAATAAAAACTTTGCACACCAATTTAATCAATTACTTAAACAAAGTAAAGGTACAGCACTAGTAACACAAGATAAATTTCAAGATGCAGAACAATACATTAGTAACACTGAATAAAATTCCAACATAGTGTTAGATGCATACCAGTACAATAGTAACACAAATTAGAACATAATTTTCATCTCTTTCAACTATAGCACTCCTCAATGGGCCCTGTGCTAAAGTTGGTCCTTGAGATGCAAAAGACAATAGCAGGAATATTAAGACAAAAGCTCATAAACAAAATATATAACAGCAGTAGTACAGACTAATGAACAGCTATTAATAAAAGTTAGTTGAGATCTGGTTTGGATCTGCCTAATAATCAGACATTTTTGGAATCATCTCTTGTCACTGTAAGGACAAGCTGCCAAAAGGAACGGATGACATACCTTGAGAGAGAGAGAGAGAGTGCAGTAGGTAAATACATACAGTAGCAAATAAAGTGACAGACCATCCCTAAAGGGCATACATAATCACTGGCTAGCTAGGAGAAAATATTTCAGTCACGAATTAGCCCTAAGGGCTTCTAACAAGTCACAGCCCAGCAGAAAGGAGACAACACAGTCATAAATCAACCCAAGGGCAATCAAAACAACCACGGTCTGTTGGGAGAAAGCAGTCTCAGTCATGGCCAACCCAAGGGGGCTCTGAAACAGTCATGGCCAGCCTAAAGGGCATACAAACACATTCACAAAACAGTATAAGAAACAACCCACAGTCATAGCTAAGTCTTGGAAGGACACACAGTCCCACATAGTCCACAGATCAAGTACATAAGGTCACAGTCTAACAGAATACACAATCCACAAATAAGGTCATGGCCCAACAAGATACACAGTCCACGGGTCAGGTCACGGCCCAACCAGAAAGCGGCAAAAAAGTCACGGTTCAGCCCTAGAGGGAACACACAGGTCACGACCTCACTCCAAGAGTAACAAGAACCCAAGATGTCAAGCAGCAGCAAGCCATAGCAGAAGTAGAGAGCCAAGGCATCACACAAAACCAGCATCAATGAACCTTAGAGCAAAGAATCAAATCTAAACTTCTCTCTATCAAGACACACTTTCGGAATTAAGGAGTGGACTTAATTTATAATCTTGACAAGCCTTTTAGAAAGGTCACTTATTCAACCCTAGGTTTTAGGATGGTCAAACATAAAGTAAAGTTAAGAGAACTTAGGAAAGGGTACCAATGGTCCAAAGGTCTTACAAAATAAAAACCATAAGGTTAAGTTGACTTAGGATAGGGTACCAATGGTCCAATGGTCTTACAAAATAAAAACCATAAAGTTAAGTTGACTTAGGGTAGGGTACCAATGGTCAAAAAATAAAAACCATAAATAAAAGGCATCATGCTAAAGGTACACATAATAAGAGTGCTAGGACCAAGTAAGATAAAGGACCATAAGTCAACCAAAGGGGTCATAAAAAGAAGGTAAGACTACTAGGAAGTCTCTATCTCAACCTGGTCCCAGACCAAGAATCTACCTGGTCCCAAACCAGGAAGTCTCTGTCTCAACCTGCAAGATCTGCTTGGACATCGAGTCCAAGAAATTGTCTAGTCATAGACCACAATACCCTAGAGACATATAGGGGCCCTAACAATTTGTTAAGGACTTTGCCATGGCATCAACCTGCTTGGTCCCAGATCGAGAACCCGAGGAGACTACTAGGAGCCCTAAGGTGCTTTCTAGGGTCTTACTCTGCCCTAGTTAACTGACTAGGGTACCATCCTCCCTAAGAATGGGTCTCACGGCTGCACTATCTTTAACATCACATGCACTATGCAATCTCAGAAGGAAGAAGTGCAACCATCTATACTAAGATATACTCCAACTCATTAAAGTAACAATAAAAATTGTTGCAACATTCGAGATGAAAAACCCATGATATACCTTGCAGCAATTACAGGGAAAAAGGGGCCAAAGACATTAAAACTCAAGGGTAACATAAAAAATAAAAGTATCACTATCCTCATAGATTCAAGTAGTCACAATTGCTTGGATATAAATCTCACAAAACAATTGAAACTTTTTCTGTCCTGTGAAGGATTTCATTGTTGCACCAAGAGTAGCGAGGTGCTTACAACCCAGTGTGGGGAAGATGTGTAATGTTACATGTAACGAACTAACCTTATGTGCACCGAGAGTAGAAAGGTGCTTGCTAGAGATGTGTAATGTTACACGTAACAACTCACGTTATGTACCAAAAATAAAAAGTAATTAATTTTTTTATGTTGGCTCATGAAATAAAAAAAGAAAACCAAATAAAAAATAATTAAAAAATCCACTTTCACTCATAATATAAAATGTCATTAAAAAAATAACACCTCGAGAAATTGGATGCCTCTCAGTGCTTGAGAAATCCGCGTTTACGATAGATCTATGTTGGTTATAGTCAATGATGGTCAACAAGTCAAGGGAATAGGAAGGTGCCACAATATCTCTATACAAATACAAGATTTGGAATTACAAACTAGATGGTGTGCTTTACCACTTGACGAAATGGACATGGTATTATGAGCAGAAGGGTTGATGCAATTGGGAACCTACGCCGGAACCTCCAAGAACAATATATGGAATTCAAATGGCAAGGGAGTAGCTACAAATTGTATGGGTCAAGAAGCCTACATCAGCCTCTCAAAGAACTTCACAAGTATTCAACCACGATCCATAATCAAGATGACTCGTCGCTATGGAAGACAAAATCATCCAAAATTGCTACAAGGACAAAACATTTCAAAAGGATAAAGCAATGTTATAAACATTGATAATAAATCAATAAAAAAAGCAATAACATAAAGAAAATAAAAAGAAATACAATATAAATAATGTTGGCTTTTCTCCCTCCTCCAAGGATCCCGACCCAGGTTCAGTCCCTTCTGCTCGACGCAATAAACCCCAAGATATCGGCCCAACAAAGCAGAGCTCAATCGGCAGCACTCACCCGAGATATCTTTCTTAAATGGGTAACTGCCAGAACCATGTTTCCACAATTGGGTGGGGGATTTCTGGTACCTTGGCCTTTTACCAAGGTTCTCATCGAAGTCTGTGGGTGGATTATTTAAGTTCACTGTGATCCAACAGTTAGACCGCGACCCAACCTATCTTATTCAACTTATTATCTCAACAGTGGTTGTGCAACATAATCGTATTCAACTGATACAATGCAACTGATATACATCTATTCATCTGTAAGAAAATCTATAATCATTCATTCAATGCAACATTTACACAAGTAAATCAAACACATTCAGCATTCACAAATATACACAGAATATAACGTGATAACCCATTCGAGAAAAAACCACAAAGTGCTCTTCATCTGGCATGAGGAAATATATGCACCTTTCGTCTACGCACTAAGCTGCAGACTTTGTTCAAGATCTTCTTCTCTATTTTTACATAATCTTCCTCCCTCTCATGTTCTCTAATCTTCTCTCTGCACTCTTTCTACTTTGCTCCATTGATGATCCGCTCACAGCCTAGATCGCCTCAACCTTTCCTACTCTTTTGTGCACTCAGCTGCAGATTCTTCAACTCATATGCACTCAGCAATACAATTAGACAAAATACAGAGCCATCAACCAAAAGCTAACAGTTAGAAGTTAGTGAGAGTCTACCCTTGTCTAATCGAAGTCCAACTCGAGAGTCTAACCTACATACTGTTTAATTTTAGCATTAGCAGAAATACTTAAAAATTTGCAAATTAACTTAAACAAATAACAAGTGCAGTAAAATAACATTCATCACATCAACACAATGGACACAAGAGTTTTTCACTGGGGAAACCTTCAAAGGACAAAAACCCCAAAAAGCATTAGTAGCTCATCTCATAAATGAGATGACTTAGGAAATTCTTCAAAAAGTTCCTCAAACCCCAATCTAGGTTAAACCACAATTTACAATAAGATTTTCTCAGTAAAAATCAGAGCAAGGGTTGCAAACCCTAGTAACTGAAATTTCCAGATCTGACTGGAAAAGATTAGTACTGTCCAAAACAACAGCCTGCTCAAAAATATGATAATATCAGATCTGCCCAAAAATATCAGATCTGCCCAAAAATGGAAAGAAGACTACCCATAAAGAAGGTGGTTGCCCGGATCTAGAGATCTGAAGGTGGTTGCCCTAGATCTGAACTTGGCTGCCCAGATCTGAAGATGGTTGCCCTAGATCTGAAGAATGGTTGCCCGGATCTGAAGATCTGAAGGTGGTTGCCCTAGATCTAAACTTGGTTGCCTAGATTTGAAGATCTGAAGGTGGCTACCATAGATCTGAACTTGACCGAAGATTAGGGTTTGGTAAAACCCTTAAGACAGAAAAGATAAGAAACCCTAGCTTAGGGTTTGTCTTCAATGGAGGATGATGATGCCCTAAACCCTAGCTTAGGGTTTGTCTTCAATGGAGGATGATGATGCCCTAGCTAGATTCATCCATGCTAGGGCACAATCACAGAATCTTCTTTCTTCAACCTTGAGCAGTTGAGCAAGTGTGTGTAATAATGAATTGACTTGATCTTCTTTTATAGCCTTTAGTCACCTGTAAGTGGACCAAAATTAGAAATGATAAAATAATAATATTTTATTCTTTTTCTAATTTTACTTTTACCTTCTTACCAAAATGGTCTTTTAAATATTTCTGACTTTTACCAAAAGCCCTTATTTATCTTTAACTTTCACCTGTGGTCCAAAAGTCCTTATGTATTCTTGACTTTTGACTTTAGCCTTTTTCCAAGTGCCCTTGTGGTCATTACCTGTGGTCTTTTTTATTCCAAAAGTACATCATCAAAAACCAAGAGAGTTACTAATGCTTTTATCTCACACTCTGTGTGACACCTAGATCTAGTACTAGGGTAGCTAATCCTTGGATAAGTACACAAAGCTCATAGATCAAGGGTCAAAGTGTCACACATGCCTAGACCCAGTCTAGGGCTTACAGTGTCTTGTTGGTAACAGACCAAGTGCCTCCATTCTTTAAGAGAATGGCTACTCAGAACTAAGTTGAGTCTACCAATACTAGACTGATCCACATCGTGGTCCCAGACCAGATGTCTACCATTTAACAGAATGGTCACTCAACACTGGATTGAGTCTACCCAGGGCACAGCTGGGTCTATATCATGGTCCCATACCAGATATCTACAATTCAACAGAATGGTCACTCAACATTGGGTTGAGTCTACCCAAGGCAAAGTTGGGTCTATATCATGGTCCCAGACCAAATATCTACCATTCAACAGAATAATCACTCTAACACTGGGTTGAGTCTACCCAGGACAGAGTTGGGTCTATATCATGATCCCAGCCCAGATATCGACCATTCAACAGAATGGTCACTCAACACTGGGTTAGTCTTCACCGTGGTCCTGGACCAGGTGGCCCCATTCTCCTAAGAGAATGGCTCTCGATGCTGCTCAGAAAAATCAGCACTCCCTCTCAACGAGAAAGACATTCTCTGCCATACCAAGCTTGTCACGAAAGTACACAAACTTTGATAATGACAATGGCTTGGTCAAGATATTTGCAATTTGTTCATCCGTTCAAATGTACTGCATTTTCAGAGCACCTCTCTGCACTAGGTCTCTGATGAAATGATACCTCATTTCAATGTGTTTTGATCTATCATGGAACACTGGGTTCTCCAAAAGCTTTATGCAACTTTGATTATTGCACTGGATGATCGTTGAGTCAAGCTTTCCCCCGAACAGATCAGATATCAGTTTTCTGAGCCAAGTTGCTTCCTTGTAAGCATCACTTGCAGCAATATACTCTGCCTCAGCTGTACTCTGAGCTATGGAATCCTGCTTCCTGCTGGCCCAAGAGATCATTGCTGATCCCATACTGAAGCAATAACCAGAGGCACTTTTCCAGTCAACTGCACTGCCAACCCAATCTGAAACAGTATATCCAAATAACATTACTCCACTGCTCGAAGTAACCTTGAGCCCATAAATGTTGGACATGCACTGATGCTAGCACAAGGTGCATCCAAGATCCAAAAAGTTGTCTATACAGAGTAGAGTCCATACTTTGTGAATTGGTAGCTGAGTCACCTAATTTTGTTAAGTTGATGGTCATCGGTATGCCCATAGACTTGCAATCCTGCCTCAAATCTATGCAAGATATCTCCTGCATACTTTCCTTGTGTCAAGAAGATGTTGCCTAGATTTTGCCAATCTTCTAAGCCAAGGAAGTAATGCACTAATTCAAGATCTTTCACCTCGAATTCAGAGGTAAGCTCCCTCTTACATTGTTTTATCAATTGCTCAGCACCTATAAGGAACAAGTCATCTGCATGTAGAACAAGTATCAAGACATGATTATGAACAACCTCAAAGTACAAGTTAGACTTAGTTGTACTTTTGGAAAACCCCAAGTCATGGAGCAATCCATCCATCCTCGCATACCAAACTCTTGGAGCATACAAGGCTTTCTTCACAAAGCCTTTAGGTTGTTCAACATGAGCTTCCACCTCAATCTTACCATTGAGGAAGGTTGTTTTTATATATGTCTGATGTAACTTCCATCCGAATAATGCAACAAGTGAAATGATGGTTCTAAAGGTAGTATACCTGGCGGCAAGAGCAATTGTCATTACTGACTTTTCTGTTGGTCTGGGAACAACTTCCCACACATCATTCTTCATGATTGAACTATACTCTTCAATCATGGCATCAATCCATACATGTTGACTTGTTGCTTCTTCATATGATTGAGGTTCTGTGGTATTTCTTTGAAAGTCCCGGGAGGAGCTTTAAGCTTCTCACTTTCTTGGTACCAAGCCGATCTCCTTTTGTAAGAAGGAACTTCAAGTAGTTCTTCTGATGGACTTTCAGTGTCATCTAGAATTTGATCCTCAAATTCCTCTTCCTTCCTCTGAGTTTCTAAAACTGGAAACTCTAGTGGAGGTACTTCATCTTCCTTTGAAAGCTCTTGTGTTAGAAACACAGCTTTCTCATTGAAGACCGCATCTCTGTTGACTGTCTTCTGTAAGCCTGGAAGTGATGTGCAGTGAAGGTGTTCAAATCTTCTATGCCACAACTCACATGGATCAACTGCATGAGTGAAATCCTCGGAAGACCTGTAAAGGCCTCCCTCTCGAACCCCAATCTGTACTGTCGAGCTTAGGTCTTCATTCTTTGCCCATAGGAGGACTTTGTAGCCCTTATCCTCTAAGCTAGCAACAGATAGAAGATTCTTTTTTAAACCAGGAACATAAAGAACATCATCAATATGAAGAACCATACCTGAGTCAAGTTGAAGTGAAGTTGAGCCAACTCCTTCAATCTTGTAGGTGGAGTCATCTCCAAGTTCTATTTGAGTGGTGAACTTCTCCTTTTTGTAATTGGTGAGTGTTCCACGGTTACCAGTCATGTGCCTGGAGGCACCACTGTCCACCAACCAAGAAGTGGAACAATCTGTGAAAGAACCAGTGAGAGCAAAAATCAAGTGGTACTCTCTTCTAGGCTCTTCATCCTTGTTAGCCTTGGTTTTCTTCTTCTTCTTTGGTTCTTCATCTTCTTCTTCCTCTGCTTCTACAGCAGAAATGCTTGAAACCTTCTCTTAGGTCTCTTCTTGTTCTGCCTACAGTCTCTAGAAAAATGTCCAAACTTGTGGCAACTATAACATTCCACTTTTGACATGTCAGAAAACTTACCCTGAGGTTTCTTTCCCTTCTTTTGCTAAGGAAAAGGCTTCTTGAGCTTCTTTGTCTTTGTTGCAAGTGCAAGGTCACCTTCCTTGGTTACCTTGCCAAAGTTCCTTCCTTCTTCTTCTATGCAATCATGCCAAAGCCTTTCCAAGGTTGGTTGATTCTCTCGTCCACAGACGGATGCCATGAAAGTTTCCCAAGAGCTTGGGAGACCATCAACCACTGTTTGCACAAGGTCATCATCATCAACAGTAATACCAATAGCAATGACTTGATCTCTTACCTGTGCAATCTTCGTGAAGAAGGAACCAACACTTTCATCTTTGTTCAGTTTCATAGTTCGTAGCCTCTTCTTCAAGACTCTCTTCTAACTGGGAGCCTTCTTTTCATATAGGTTGACCAAAGTATCAAAGCATTCTTTAGCAGTGTTCAATGATGTGATGTTGGGCATCACTGACTCTCTAACAGAATCATAGATGATTCTTCTAGCCTTACCTTGCTTCCTCTTGTAAGCAAGCCTACCAGCATTTGTTGTTGGCTCTTCAATGACATTACAAACAATGTCATCCAAGTCAGTTTCATCTAGAATGGTTGTTAGCCTGGCTTTCCAGGAGTTGAAGTTGGTTGAACCATAGAGCTTCTCTTCCGGTTCGAAACCATTGGTGGCAATCTTTGCCACTTAGTCAAATGTAAGATCTGCAAATCTTATCCCAAGATCTAGTAAAAACAACAGTAGTGTCCCTTTACTGTGTTTTTACATGCTAAAGTCTGATACCATGTTGAAATTTAGCATTAGCAGAAATACTTAAAATTTTGCAGATTAACTTAAACAAATAACAAGTGGACTAAAATAACATTCATCACATCAACATAATAGACACAAGAGTTTTTCACTGGGGAAACCTTCAAAGGACAAAAACCCCAAAAGGCATTAGTAGTTCATCTCGTAAATCAAAATGAGATGACTTAGGACATTCTTCAAAAAGTTCCTCAAACCCCAATCTGGATTAAACCACAATTTACAGCAAGATTTTCTCAGTAAAAATCAGAGCAAGTGTTTCAAACCCTAGCAACTGAAATTTCTAGATTTGACTGGAAAAGATCCGTACTGTCCAAAACAACAGTCTGCTCAAAAATACCAAATTTGCCCAAAAATATCATATCTGCCCAAAAGTATCAAATCTGTCCAAAAATATCATATATGCCCAAAAATGGAAAGAAGACTACCCGTAAAGAAGGTGGCTGCCTGGATCTAAATTGTGGCTGCCCAGATCTGGAGAATGGTAGCCCGGATCTGAAGATCTGAAGGTGGTTGCCCTAGATCTGAACTTGGCTGCTCAGATCTGAAGGTGGCTACCCTAGATCTGAATTTGGTTGCCCATTTCTGAAGATGGCTTCCCTAGATCTGAAGAATGGTTGCCCTGATCTGAAGATCTGAAGGTGGTTGCCCTAGATCAAAAGGTGGTTACCCTAGATCTGAACTTGGATGAAGTTGAGGGTTTGGTAAAACCTTTAAGACAAAAAAGATAAGAAACCCTAGCTTAGGGTTTGTCTTCAATGGAGGATGATGATGCCCTAGCTAGACCCATCCATGCTAGGGCACAATCACAGAATCTTCTTTCTTCAACCTTGAGCAATTGTACTTGTGAGAGCAAGTGTGTGTAGTAATGAATTGACTTGATCTTTTTTTATAGCCTTTAGTCACCTGTAAGTGAACCAAAATTAGAAAAGATAAAATAATAATATTTTATTATTTTTTTAATTTCACTTTTACCTACTTACCAAAGGGGTCTTTTAAGTATTTTTTACTTTTACCAAAAGTCCTTATTTACCTTTGACTTTCACCTGTGGTCCTTTTCCCGTGGTCCAAAACTCCTTATGTATTTTAGAATTTTGACTTTAGCCTTTTTACAAGTGCCCATGTGGTCATTACCTGTGGTCTTTTTTATTCCAAAAGTACATCATCATAAACCAAGAGAGTTACTAATGCTTTTATGTCACACTCTATGTGACACCTAGATCTGGTACTAGGGTAACTTAACCAAGGGTAGCTAATCCTTGGAGAAGTACACAAGGCTCATAGATCAAGGGTCAGAGTGTCACACATGCCTAGACCCATTCTAGGGCTTATAGTGTCTTCCTGGTAACAAACCAGGTGCCTCCATTCTTTAAGAGAATGGCTACTCAGAACTAAGTAGAGTCTACCAATAATAGACTGGTCCACATCGTGGTCCCGGACCAGATGTCTACCATTCAACAGAATGGTCACTCAACACTGGGTTGAGTCTACCCAAGGCACAGCTGGGTCTATATCATGGTCCCATACCAAATATCTACCATTCAACAAAATGGTCACTCAACACTGGGTTGAGTCTACCCAGGGCAGAGCTGGGTCTATATCATGGTCTCAGACCAGATATCTACCATTCAACAGAATGGTCACTCAACACTGGGTTGAGTCTACCCAAGACACAGTTGGGCCTATATCATGGTCCCAGACCAGATATCTACCATTCAACAAAATGGTCACTCAACACTAGGTTGAGTCTTCACCGTGGTCCCGGACCAGGTGGCCCCATTCTCCTAAGAGAATGGCTCTCGATGCTGCTCAGAAAAATCAACACATACAACTTGGGTTCCCTCATTTATAGCCTCATTACATACTCGATACAGACTAATAACGGACTTATTTTCTGTCGCTTTCTCAGTCGACTTCCTATATCTTGCAAACAGGTTATCTTTCCTATTCTAGTAACACCTAGCGAGAGGCATTAATGGCATGACTTACAAAGATGCCTTCATACGTGCGGTTTTCGCCGGCTCTAGCCGAACTCGTACCCACAATCGTTAAGGCCTGTCACTTTCTAAGCATTATGCCTTACTGTCATTTTCTGGTCGTTATGCTACTTGCACGCCTTCTAATACTGTTATTCTGTCACACGTTCCCTTGTCGCACTCATTCCTTCTGTCGCGACTTCCTCTTTTGTTGCGCCTCTTCCTCTTCTTCTTCCTTCCTTTTACTGCCTCTGTCGCAACTTCCTTTCTCTTCTTGCTTTTCTGTCGTTACTTCTCTCGCAGCTCCTCCTTCTTTATCTCTTCTCCATACTTAGGCAGAATTCTAGGTGAATTCTACCTTCCTGTCCCTAGGTCCAATAGGCCCCGAACACTCACTTATGGCTCGTCTCGAGCCACTCGAAGCTATTCCTCCATGTCTTTTCTTGCGTTGGTTTTACTCTGAAGATATTCCACGATTTTTAAGACTCGCTCTGCTTCTACTCACACCTCTTCCTCTATCTTCTATAATTGTTCCACGAGGTCGGAACTGACATGTTCCGGCATTATCTTTTCTACCGATGTCGTTGTGTCGCGCACCTTCTAATGTACAGGCTGAATGATGCCTGTAACTCTCTCTGCTTCAGCCTATAACTCTTCCACCTTCACCTCCCGAAGTTGTTGTTGTGTGCGTAGCACTGTTATTTGCTGCTGCAATTTCCTCATCTCGATTGCCTTAGCCATTTTCTGCAATAAGGGTACTTGCTTCATGTCATTTCTTATTTGAGTAATGTTTGCTTCAAGCACAGTCAGCTCATTCGCAATTTTCTGCGATTGCTTGTCATCCATTAGGGCTTCCCAAGTCTGAGAGACTTGATCGACAGGTTTGGCACATACTTCTTCTGCTTTTTCTATCTTCTTCGCAACTTCAATTGTTGCTTCTCTTCTTTCCTCTATTACCTGCGTGAGTATGCTAGGTTTTACCTGCTCTTCAAGCTACATAACCTTCTTCCTAAGGTCTTCAGCTTTTTCACCAAGTCATGCGACTTTGGTGTCTGGTGCCATTTCCTTTGTTATTCCGACTGTTGCAAAGTTCTTACAAGCCAAAGCTACTGCCTTGTCAATTTTCTAACAGTTTTCTTCCCATGCCTTTGTCTTCTGTTTAGTTTCATGTACTACTAGTTTCATTTTCTTGATATTTTTATCTACAGCCTTCACTTGCTTGGGCCATGGTACGTTCACACAATTTTATTTCTACAGTTACAGTACTTTGTATTGTGTATACTTCAGTTATTTCCATGGAAGAGAAATCTATGGTTATCTGGCCGATATCCCTGGCAACATCATTAAATTCTGAAATGTTCCTCGATCAATAACTCCTCTAGACACTCTGACCTTTATTGGTGGGATTGAAACTGGTATTGCAGTTTGTTCTATGTTTGATGTCTCGGGTGGATTGTGTGACTCTGTGGTTGGGACTGGACAGTTGACAGCAATTTTAGCATCTTCAATCGCTTTACACAAGGCTTTGAGCAGATCAGTAACCATAGCTGAAAGCTCTTCTTGCCGGTCCTCTATGGTTTTGAAGCTAGTCTGCGTTGCTTCAGCTATTGCCTCAGTCATCATTTGCATGTCTTCACTATCCAAGCTGATGGTATTGGCATTCTTGTCAGCTTTCATCTTCTTTTTCTTCCTTTTGGACTGTACTTGTTCTTTTTGAGGTTCTCCCCCTTCCTTTTTTGTTTCTGGGTCTATCGGAGTCGAGTTGGCCTGACTCTCTGCTAAGTCCAAATCCTCTAGTGGATTTTCTTCTTCCTTCCCCTCATCTGGGTTCTCTTCTTGTAGTTGTTCTTCCTCTTGCTGAAGTTGGTCTTCTAGCACCGGAACACGCCATTCCTTCAGCCAATCATTAACAATTACTTCAACCTCCTCCTTTGTCATTATGAATTTGGTTGGCAAACTTTGACACTACTGGTCTTGGCGTGGCTGCATGTTAATATGGTGTGGGCCAATCTCAAATCTAACAATCTGACGAAATCGTTGAACAGTGGCGTTATCTAGTCTGTACATATTCTTTACTTGGTGCCTTATAGCTTCTCCATGCATAAAGAATTCAATATTATTTTTTGTCTACCGTTCCTTTATTTCCTTCTTGAACCAAAGGTTCTGATATCTCGCTCCGTTGTAGTTTACTGGCAGATCTACCCCTTGGTGGTCTGGTGGGTCGGACCATGCTATAAATGAAATTAAAATTAGTAGCCATGAGTAGTGAAATGCCTTACCCTTTTCCTATACATCAATGGTGTCTTGTAAGAGCTCATTCAACAAAAACTGGCACCAAATGATCTGAACTCCCTCCGCGCACAGTTCAATAAGTGCAATCGCTCCTGCAAAGCACTGTTCTAGATGGTTTTGCGAAGTAACATGGATGCCAACACTTTTGCAGCAAAGCGAACAACGTCATCAGTAATGGACTCGATCAGAAATCCTCTTTTACTTCTTACTACATTATATTTTTCCTTCATCCGCACAGTTATTGACGCTTCTTTATCCTTTTTGAGAAGTGGCATTGGGTCCTTCCCTGTTAATGGTAGGCCTATGATGATTGCAATCAGTTTAATATCTACAGGTATAGGCTTTCCTAACCATAAGACCCCGCCATGGAAAAATACCGGAAACTACTTAACACAGGTGTTTATTGACATGGTGCGGCCAAAATCTGGCATATATAACAGGGATAGTATGTCAAACTGTTCCAATCTTCTAGCCCATTCCTTTGCAACAAATCGTTTCGGCGCTTCGGGTGTGTCCTATACAGTATCCATGTAGTTTTGGCGGTCCAGGTCTGTTTGGCTCTTCGTATCATAATCAGCAAAAGATAGTTTTCTCAGATTCGGCATAATATCCTTCAGCACCTTCACTCCTTTAGGTACCAGTGGCACTATCAGTGGGGCCCCTACCTTCTTTGGAATCGTAACTCTTGGTGCATCAATGCGTTTAGGCGGGATATTAGGGGGCATCAAATTTCTTGTCTCGGGATCTTCCTCCTCCGATGGGGTTGGCGTTCGAATCGTTGATGTTTTTCCCTTCCTCTTTCTATTACCAGTGCGTTTTCCCCATTTTGTTCTAGACGCACCTGGTCTGTCTTTTCCAGACAACTTAATAGGGTTCGGCTCTACTCCTGGAATAGGTTGCGCAATAGCTGGTACCACCTATTGAGGAGTTGGTGGCCCTTCCGCCTAGGGTGGGATATAACCAGTGGTATCTTCCATAATTAAGGTGGGTGATGCAGGCTCAAACTCTACTGTACTTGTGCTGGAAATTGAAATGACCGTACTACGACCAACCTAGTTAGGCTCTCAAGGTTGCAGACAACAGTGGCTCCTCTCTCTTGCACACAAGATGAAAGGAGTCTTAGCAGCAAAATCTGGTAGTGTACCTCAATTTTCTCTAGTCGTTCTTCACACGCACAAACAATTAATCAGAAAGAAATTCGTCCGCCAATTAATCAGAACTGATATGTGTTATGCCGCCAATTATTTGTCACCTTAAATGGTAGTTATTTCCATAAAGCCAGACGTGACCAGAAAGCTCGCCATCGTATTCTCTTGGATTTGTGAAATTAATAAAGCCCAACCTGTCTTGTCGTGTGTGTGTGTGTGTGTGTGTGTATATGCGACCGAGTCGCAGTTAACAAGATAAGGTGTATATGCGCACTTACACCTTAGCAAGGTCCCTAGCTATGCCTTTCATCTCAGAAAATTTTGTAGGGAATAGATCCTGAAATTCATGCAGTAAGTCAATGATCTTTCCCATAGTCTCATCGTCCTAATAATCTCCAATATTGGCAAACTTTGGGTTTTCAGCTGACCCAATAATTACTTTCTTGATTTTGAATGGACTTAGGAATTGGTCACTAGACATACCATCTCCTTCCACTGCACACATACCCTCTGACTCAGGTATGTTTATCTCATCGGATCATCATCATCCCGTTCTCCTGTAATATTTTAATATTCCATCCAGTGGTGTACTGTCGTGGTACATTGATAAAAGTTCGTGGTTGCGACTGGTATTTCTTCAAATATCTTTTCCTTCATTTTATGTAGCGCAGCATCAATTGTCGGATGTTCACTTGCGAATTCAATTGGATGGGTGAAGCTTGTAACTAAATCTTCCCATTCGACAATTCCTCGTCGCAGCTCCACTGATGTATACCAATTTCTTGGTACCATTTCCAAAGTGTGGATGAATCGATGAACCCATTCCTGTCGTGAATATTCTTGCCATGTCATGCGACAATGTTCAATATGCTCCACGAGATTCGTCAGTCCTGTATACTTCTGATTGGAATAACTGATTTGTTCCCTAGAGATAGATTGTTTATGTGTACCCCGCCATCTAGAGGGCATAGCTTTCATCACATAGTCCAAGGCGGACAATCGCTGTGTTTTTGTAACTTTTTCTTCAAACTCCACCAGAAAAGACGCAGTCCAAGGCGAACAATCGCTGTGTTTTTGTAACTTTTTCTTCAAACTCCACCAGAAAAGACGCAAGGTCAGGTAATCCTTCATATGTAGGCAACTCACTTGCTTCGGCTCCTACCCTTCGGACAAATCTTGTGATTCTTGTGCATCTTCTCATGGAGACTTCATGTAGCCTGCTCTGGCAATTTCCCAGGGCATCACCTGAATCGGATGTGCACGAACTTACACTCTGCCAACTCAGTTTTCCATCAGTTGTTAGATTTATATAGTCTTCTCTTGAAGACATGATATTATACAACTGATCCAAGTAATTGCCTTGACCTTCATTATTTACTGGCTCGACATATCTCTGCCCTTCGAGCGGATCAATTCACGCAACCACCCTTAGTTCAAAATCTTCAAATGATAAGATACTTTTCTTAAAGTTTATAATGGTTTGGTTGTCTATTGCCCAATCAATTCCCAACAGTGCAAGATATGGATTTGTTTCATCGACAATTTCAATTACTTCAAAGTCTACATATGTTCTTAAGCCTTTGACTTCTACAGGCATTTGAGTTAGTCTACCAATTGGTAGAACCTTCAACTGGTTCGCAAGCCTTAGTTGAATGGGAAACCAGTCCAGTCGCGGTTTGTTCATGCTCTCCCATGTTTCTTTTGTCAATATGTTAACATCCGAGCCCATATCTAATATGATATAATCCATTCTCCTATCTGGGTAGTCATTCGCAGTTCTCGACCTGTTTTTAGTCTCTTCCCGATATGGTTAATTCTTTTTGCAGGTCGCGGGTCGTCTAGAGTTTCTTCTGTTAGTGATGTCAGTTCTACGACAGCATCTTTATCATTGATTAGTGCTAAGCAATTTTTGAAAAATTCTTTCAGCTTACTAACCTTTTTCATTGGTTGCTCCCTGAGTAACTGTTCAACTCGTTTGGGCATGGTCTTGACCTGTCCAAATGTCGACGGTTGATTAACATCAACACATTCTGGTCGCACATCCAAGAAGACTTTTTTCTCCTTCTGGACATCTAGCGAGGCTTTCTTTTTGTGTCGCGGGTCTCACCTGCAGTTGTCCTTGCTGTGTATTATGGTTTGCACCTGTCGCAACACCTCCACTTGTAACCACAACGATGCGAGGTTCTCTCGGCTCGGCAAAAATCATCTGAATGCTCTGGTTGGGGTTCGGATTTTGATTCTGCACCGGATTAGGATTTACGACAATTTGAGCCTACGATTTCGCAATTAGTTACGACCACTGTTCAACAGTGTGATCAAACGCTTTACAAAATGTACATGTTTTTGCGGGACTTTAGCAATCTCGGGCAAAATGTCCTGGTTGTCTACGGTTATAACATATGACTTGGCCTCTTCCATGTCCAAATCCTCCTCCTCCTTGTTGTTGTCCTTGGCCTCGAAAATTTCCACCCCGCTTTGCTAAGGGTATTGTTGTTGTTGTGTATACTAATTTTGTTGTTATTGCGGCTGAGGGTATTGTGGTTGTTGATATTGCGGTGGTGGATATTGAGCAGGTTGATACTGAGGTTGCGCTCATTCAGCTTGCATCTGTTCAACATTTTTCATTAAGTAGGTATCCATCATCTTTTCCTGCAGCAGCTGAAGTGCTCTGCAGTCTTTTTCATCATGACCTACTGATTAACAAAATTTACAATACAGATTAGCTGGTGCACTTACAATCTTCTGAAAATACAGACATTCTTCGAACTTGTTGCCCCTAGTCTGGCATATTCTACACCAAGGCATCCCTTGAGTGTTTATGGGATTCGACGCTCCTACTGCGACGTAGTTCATGAGCGTCGGGCAATTGTCTTTATGGTGTCCATATGTTCTACATCTTGTACACCATAGTTCTTCTTGAACTTCCTTGCCTCTCCTAATGTCCTGGAGTTGCACCATAAGGTTGGCCAGCTGTGACTAAATTCACATCATTCATGTGTCGATGTCTCCAATCAGTGAGGATTCTAGCTTCATTGCTATCTCCAGAGCTTCTATCTGCGACACAATCTTCTGTTGCATCAATGGGGTTCGGATATGTGGCAACAAGGCGGCAATAAACCATTCCTTATGTTGTACATCCGACATTTGGAAGCTCACTTTGGCCATCAATGTCTTAAATCTCTGGTCAAAGTCCCAGACAGATTCTGTCGGTAGCCGCTTAATTTTTTTATCTCAGTAATGCACTGTGATTCAGACTTTGGCTTCCTAAACTCATCTATCATGCCCACTCAAATCTCGTCGAGCGTTTTTTGGACAACTCCTATTGGCACTATGGAAATTTTCATGTACCAATCAAGCGCACGACCTCGCAAAGTCGTGATCAACTGTGCTTTCTTGATATTATCATCATGGATTTGTCGCATAGTCCACACAGCTTCACAAAGGAACCAATGTTGTGTTGGGTCCTCCAACCCATTTCCATTGAATATTGGTAACTTAATGTCAGCTCCAATCATTCTATTTACTGTTAGTATAGTCGAAACAAAATTTTGGCTAGTCGAACTCCCTTGTCTGCTATTTACAGCGTTAGTACTACTTGTTTTTACAAATGCACTTGGAGATAAGTCTCTCAATCTTACCTCTAGCAACGTGTGCGGTGATGTAGGCGAGTTGTAACCACGTTCTCGTTTTGGAGCTTCAATCGACTCTTTTGATTCTTTGTCTCCTTCAGAAATCGGCCAGTATTCTTCTTCTTCGCAAGACCCTTCGTCTAAGTACAACGCAAGCTCGTAGCCTTCTTCTTCTTTGTTTGTGTTGAAACTCCCTCTTCCTAACAAAGTCTTTCTTCGCTTACCGAATCTAAATCTTCTTCCGCTTCTTAGAAAGCCCGACTCTAGTTCAGTTCCATTATCTTCCGGGAACATCTCAATTCAGGGTGCGTCATTTTTCACAGAGTTCTGTTGCGACATACCCACTCTTTTTATCATAGCCTTCACTTGTCACATTCGCAAAATGTCGTTTTCACAGACAAGCATTTTTATCCACGTCTTTAAAGATGACAGATATCTACTGCGTGGTCCTTGAAAAACATTCCACTCTGCCTCACTGTGTGAGGTTATTATGTCAACAACAAACTCAGTAATGTATCCCTCCAAGATATTGTTTATCCAAAAATCCACAGCCCTCGACACAGGGTTGCTTACTCTTTCCAGTCGCTCAATTAACTGAGGATTCCACTCCTTCAATTCTCCTCCTTGGAAATTTCTTTGTTGGGTTTCCAACCTAGACAACCATTCATGCAACACAATGGGAAACTCAGAAAAGAAACTCTTGTGGATGTCTGTATAGATGTACCGGCCTTGTTGGGTTCCATTGAGATCCTTCGCTTTCTTCTCGTGCGAATTCTAACACTTTGAAATCCACCCAATCTTGGATCTCAGGTTTCATTGGTTGCCACAACATATCCCTCACCAAAATGATTCAGGTCTTGGCAACGAAACGATTTGTTGGCTTTTCTCCCTCCTTCAAGGATCCTGACCCAAGTTCAGTCCCTTCTGCTCAGCGCAACAAACCCCAAGATATCGACCCGATAGAGAAGAGCTCAGTCAACAGCACCTGTGACGCAAATGCAATCTCACCCGAGATATCTCTCTTGAATGGGTAACTGCCAGAACCACGTTTCCACGGTTGGGTGGGGGATTTTTGGTAGCTTGGCCTTTTACCAAGGTTCTCAATGAAGTATGTGGGTGGATTATTTAGGTTCACTGTGATCCAACAATTAAGCCGCGACCCAACCTCTCTTATTCAACTTATTATATCAACAGTGGTTGTGCAGCATAATCGTATTCAACTAATACAATGCGACTGAATATACATCTATTCATCTGTAAGCAAATCTATAATCATTCATTCAATGCAACATTTACACAAGTAATTCAAACACATTCAGCATTCACAAATATACACAGAATATAACGTGGAAACCCATCCGGGCAAAAACCACAGGGTGTTCTTCATCTGGCATGAGGAATTATACGCACCTTTCGTCTGCACACTAAGTTGTAGACATTATTCAAGATCTTCTTCTCTATCTTTACAGACTCTTCCCCCTCTCATGCTCTCCGATCTTCTCTCTGCTCTCTTCCTACTTTGCTCCACTAATGATCCGCACACAGCCTGGATTGACTCAACCTCTCCTACTCTTCTACGCACTCAACTGCAGATTCTTCAACTCATATGCACTCAGCAATACTATTAGACAAAATACAGCGCCATCAACCAAAAGCTAACAGTCAGAAGCTAGTGAAAGTCTACCCTTGTCTAATCGAAGTCCAACTCGAGAGTCTAACCCGCATACAGCTTGGGTTCCCTCCTTTATAGCCTCATTACAGACTCGATACATATTCATTACAGACTCGCTACAAACTCATTACAGACTTGTTTTTTGTCGCTTTCTCAGTTGACTTCCTATATCCAGCCAACAAGTTGTCTTTCCTATTCTAGTAACACCTAACGGTAACAGCCTGACTTACAAAGATGCCTTCATACGTGCGGTTTTCGCCAGCTCTAGCCGAACTCGTACCCACGATCATTAAGGCCTATCACTTTCTAAGCATTACGCCAAACTGTCATTTTCCAGCCGTTATGCTACTTGCACGCCTTCTAATACTGTTATTCCGTCGCACCTTCCCTTGTCACACTCCTTCCTTTTTTCGCGGCTTCCTTTTCTGGCGCAGCTTCCTCTTTTGTTGCGCCTCTTCTTCTTCTTCTTCTTTCCTTTTACTGCCTCTGTCGTAGATTCCTTTCTCTTCTTGCTTTTCTGTTGCTACTGCTGTCGTAGCTCCTTCTTCTTCTTTATCTCTTCTCCATACTTAGGCAGAATTCTAAGTGAATTCTACCTTCCTGTCCCTAGGCCCAACAAATGATAAAATAAAAACGATAATAAAATGATTTTATTAAAAGATATAACTTTTCATTAAAGGGCACCTAGGCACCCTTTTACAAGATATATACCCAGGGGCCCTCATTTTGTAACAGGCCATCATCTTATCAATCATATTTTACACATTTATATATATATGATATCTTATCCAACGTTGGGAAGTCAATTGTACTTGAGCTTTTATGCTTCAGAGTGAGAAGTATCTAGAAGAGGGAAGCCTGGGAGTTTCTAGCAGATTCAAAGTCTGAACAATGACATTGTTGTCCTCTCTGGTACCCATAAATTCAGATATGTTTATGTTATGTACAGGGACTGACTTTTCTTATTAGAAGGTTGTTTTTTACTTCTATCTCAGATTCGATTTATGTGATGAAGCAAGAATATAAGGGTATTATTGAATCTTGGCTAGAAACTGAAATTGCAGTACTGTTATAGCAAAAGAGGACTGTTATTCATGCATCTTTATTGACTGAATATTGTCCATTGGTGAATTATCCAAATCCTTAAAATGTTTTGACTCCACTGCCAAAGGATAAGGCATTGATCTACCTAAATCCACCATCTAATATCTGTTGCATATCATCAATATTAGATTGATGAAATCTGATTTCATATCAAGGGTTAATAAAGGCTGCTTATTTTAAGGAAACATTCCTTGTGAAGGAGGAGAGCCAGCCTAAAGTGAGAGAGGCGACCACTAAGGTGACAGTGGGTGGCACTTCTAAATTGCCCTAGGGTTTGTGCTTGGACATATGTTGCAGGAAACATGCCCCCCCCCACATCCCCAGCCTGTTTCCGTACGGAAACTTGGAAACCCGTACCGTACGGCAAGGAAACCCGTTTCCGAGAGTGAGGGGACGTTTCCCATTAAGGAAACATGTTTCCTTCCGAAGGAAACCCATTTCCAAATCGTTTTTGCCAAAAAAGTGGCGTTTCCTCTATCAGTCCGCTAAAACACATATTTTTTTAAAAAAATTGGGTTTTTCCTTCACCGACTAGGGGTTTAGAGGCTTCCGGAAAGTTCTTCAAGGCTTGGGTTTATTATAAAATAACACCCAATGCCCATTTTTCCCACATGGCTCAACATTTCTCTCGTGGATTTCTTCATTGGCTCACAGTGGCTTTTTGTTCTATATTTGAGGAGTATGAAGATGAGCCCAAGCATGATGACTATTAGTCTTTGGGCTTCAACTCATGTTTTCTTCATATTTTCATTGTTCATGTTGATGTAATATTGTACTTGTAACCTCATATATAAAGGCTGATTTTGGAATCTGGACTTATATGTATTAGCGGCTTAGCCTCATTTTGAAGGTTGTTTTTTGGCTATTTCCACTTGCATTATGGAATTGTTTATGGGTAAAATCATTGTGTTGTTTTTNCATGCAACTTAGGCTTGGACAATTTGGACTTATCTTGTGTGCAGATCCAAGAGGTAACATGTATGAAGGTTCAAAATCTATTTCTCATGTATCCATTCACATCTCATATGCTCAACATTTGTGGAATGGGATATTGAGAAATTGACTCCAATAGAAAATGTCTAAAGGGGATTCACAGTGGAGGAATGTCTACAAGCCCGATTTTCAAAGGAGCTAAGAAAATATAGAGCAATTCCTTGTTTACTGTTTGGGAGTGTATTTAGTTGTCTAGAAATGCTCGAGTTTTTGAAGAAAAACAAATTCCTAGTTTCCAAATATACAATCATGTCTACAGACTTTTTTCTGGGATGCAAAATGACTCCAAAAGTTAAACAAAATACACAAATCAATAATAAGTGAGGTGCTCCATGCATCCAATAATAAGCAAAATCCGGTACCAATCAAAGCCTTCATTGTCCACATACAAATGATAACCTATATAAAAACATGTTATCTCCCAAACTCACACCTTTGGAGATAAAGTCCTAAAACTCTAGGTATGGCCTTGGTGATGTTAGATTTTGTAGCTCAGAGGTACTTCTGTACTTATTGTGCCTAGGTGCAGGATTCCAAGCAAGATGCCTCACTTAAGTGACTTTATAAAGTGCATTTATAAAGTGATTTTTATAAAGTTAAAGTTAGTGTCTTTTATTATTTTGAGGAAGCATCCACTTAGGGTGAATCAATATTATTTTGAGGAAGCATCCACTTATCACAATGTAGCAAGCACACCCCCCGACTTCTTTAGGACACCTTATCAACACCTCGTTTAGCAGATGAGCCAACAAACCTAGTGTGAGGAACTTTGATCGACACTTTACCCAGCCTGCCTGTATTGGCCATAGCAGCCCCGGTTTAATGATGGAGGACAACATGTCACTAGAAAGACTTGAACCCTGGTGGCAGCTTTAACAGCGCCCCACTTTCACCAACCTAGTAATCCCCATTGACAAAAAGAATCACTATTAAAATGTATTTCCTTTAAAAGGCCATCCCTACTATAGATCATTCAGAAAAGTTCATAACCAGAGAAATAATGCCTTACAGAGAACCCAATGATTTTACTTTCTAATGAAGATGTCATAGGACTATCAGATGCCTTTCAGATGGTTCAAAAAAAACTTTAAACCTTTGTATGGCAATCTCTCAATGGCAGTGCACGTTGTAAACAAATCAGCCAATGTCCCAAGCTGTCTGTCAAAGCTTGCCTATCATTTTTATACCTAATAATTTACAAATTTGCATAGATCTGATCTTGAACTAAAATCTCAGGCCTCTGTACACATCCTGCCTTGATAATTCACTAGCTCCCCATAATCCAAATCCAGTTTATAAAGTTGAAAGAATGAGGCTAAGCACAGTCTCCTTGAATCAATCAGTTAGACGGCCAACCGGATGATTCTGAAAAGAAATTACCAGTCACTGATGTTTTCAGCACTCCTGCTAAGCAATCAATAAGCAAACTCATGGTGGATCAAGTCTAATAAGTGTCAGGAACCAGGATAGTGATCAAGATGGAATCATAAGTGGTGATTGGCGAGGCATGCCAGCGGCCATGTATATTAGAAGAATGTTAAACGCAACTCTCAATATCTAAGACTGAGATGATTTTGATGGTAGGAATGCTCACCAAAATTATGGATAAATGGCTGAGGAAAAAGGATAAGCTCAACTCTCCTTACCAACAAGTGTCAAAATTTATCATTATGCAAAGGTGGATTGAGGTCACTAAGTTAAAAAACAAGCAGTCACTGATGTTTTGAGCACTCATGCCTAACAATTAATAAGCAACTTCATGGTGGATCTGAGGTAAAGATGAGATCAAAGGAGACGATTAGCGGGGCACCCCATATGTATTAGATGCATGTGAAATGCAGATCTCAGGATCTGAGACTGACATGAAATATTTAGATGGTAGGAATGCTCACCAAAAAGATGGATGAATACTAAGGAAAAAGATAAACTCCACTATCCTTGGGAGTCAGTATCCAAATTTCTTATTATGCAAAGATACATAAATCCAACTTTCATTAGGAATTGGTAACAAGGTTTCATATTCCTATTCAGGAGTGAATATTAAGAGGAATGTATAGGCTTAGGCCTCTGAAAGGACTAGTAATGGCATTTCTTATTCCTCTAGCAAGCAATCATGTTCACAATACATTGTGTTTGCTATCTTTAGATTGCCAAATAATTAAAAAATAAAATAGAATATGTGAAGAAGCTACTCACAGCTATGATTTCATTCTTTATAAAAGATTATCACACTGTAAAAACTAACCCCACCCTGAGAACTGAGGTGCACTCTACAGCCCAGTATGGATGAGAAGAGTAATGTAGTGTCTGTGACGCTAATAAACTAAAATGAAATAAATGTTGAGGTTCGTTACATAAAAATGAATAATTAATAAAACCAACCATAATAATAATAAAATAAACCAAAATAGATCCATCTTAGCACCAATCTTGTAAGTGCCATGAGGTTTGTGCCTCTGTTTCTTTTTAATCCCTCATGGTGGTTAATAGATCCAGGGTTAAGATAGATCTACGATGGTTCACTTCAGCACACAATTATTTGCAAAAGATGGAAGAATATGATAATAATATATACAGATATAAAATGAGCAAAGACAATAATTTCAATGTACTTTAATATCAATAAAAGAGCAAGATGAGATGTAAACAAACTCAGAAGCAGAAACTACCTTTAGGGCTTGAAGAGCTGCAAAAGCTTGTCCTTGCACATGATCAACAACAGCAGGAACCACCACTTTACCAGGAGCCACATGTAAAGCTGCGGACCGAAGAGATGGAGCAGGTATGCCAACAGATGGAAAGGAATGTTCAGATTCTGAAGAAAGCAAAGGCAAATCAAGAGCATCATTTTTTTCATTAAGCCCACTTTCACTCATTGTTTGTGCTACAGCAGAATCACTACCATCTGTAACAACTACACTTGCTATTGTTTCAGACGCTAAGGGAGATTCATTGCTTGCAATAAATTGTTTTATCTCCCTTACTGATTCTGGAACATCAGAAGCAATGGGCAAAGAGGAATTTTGGGTAACACCAAGTTCTGTAGGAATTATGGGTTCTAGCACCGTACTATCAGTGGGAAAGGCATTATCAGAAACAGCAGAAGTAGCTGGATCTTTTTCCACATAATTCTCTCCTACCTCCAATCTCGGTTCAGCATTCTGTGAGTTGGTCTGTAAATGCATTGAACTGGACTCTGAAACAGTTAATAAAACAGAGGTTTCCGTGTCTACATTTGGAAATGTGGAAGAAACCTCAGTTTCTGAATATAGCATACTAGCAGCCCCATCACTTTCAGATACTTTGGACACAGAATTGTTTTCAGTGAGAAATGCAGCAATAGATAACGAATTTGCAGATTCAGACATGGCTACTGAATTGGGCTCAGAATCAGGCAGAACTGCAAAGCTATCCATATTCTTAGATATGGCAGTGGTTGTGGAATCAGGCAGTGGACTTGATACCACATCTCTGCAGTCAGTAGCTGGCACCACATCAACTGGACCAGATTCAGACTCTTTCAGTCCCACATTTTGGATGGAGACAGCCATAGCAGAAATACTCAAATCACCCTCATCACCTTCAAATCTCAGACCATTAGTTTCCTCATGTGGAAGAGAAGACTGGTTTGTACCTGCAGTTTCATGCAGATCGCCCAAAACTTCTGCACTTATGCCCGATTCCTCATTCTGCTTTTGTTCTTGGACATCACATGATGAAAGTTCACCCTGTTCCCCAACAGATTCACCATCTGCTGAGTTTGAACTATCAGAAGATAGGATTTTTTCCTGCTCGGCTACAAGAGGCGTCATTACTAGGCTTTTAATTCCTGTATACATTCACAATTCCACTCTTAAAGTTCTGAGATATTATTTCTGATTATTGCAACAACCTAGCAAAAGCTTCTACTTTAGCAAACAGACCTCATCCAATTAAAGAGAAAGGTTCATCCACAAATCCAAAAATAAACATTGAATGTCTTTGAGAACAGAATGGTCATGCAGGAAAAAAGATCAAGCTTTGGTAATAAGTTAACTTCACCAATTACAGTTAACATAAGGAACCGGACCAACTTTAGCAGACTTGGGTTTTACCTCTTCTAGTGTAGAAAGAATGCGATGCAAAAGCAAAACCAATAGTGAGAACCAATCCTGCAGCTCCTGCAGCCAGATATCCTGCAATGCCATTCACCAGACAAACGCCTTATTGCCTCACCCTTGCCATCGTTATCCATACTAAAATGGTACATTACTAATGAAGCCATTTAAAAAAGGAAAACTCTAACAACAGTGGAACAGAAACCCTATTCTACTCTGGCCAGATAAAATAATCGTCATTATCGTTTATTGTCATGCAGTTGCCTATCATTATCATCATTAAAAGAATCGTCATTATTATTATCATTTATTCTACATAAATGTGCTGCACAATTGCAAGACATAGAATACGCATTGTATTTGAGCACCAAATGTAAGCAAGTCATGATCAAAATAAAGTCCTTGCTGCATTTTAAAGGAAAGCGTTGCCCCATGAAGAGCTACATTCCTTATATCCCTTCACATCAAAAGCAATGTGCTTCCTTTAAATCAAAGAGGAGCGTTACAACTGGCCCGAAGAGGTCGGGCACAAGTGTCCCGCTTGCAAAGCGGCCCTCGAGGGGGCAAGCCACTGAATATATGCACTGTCGTGCAGATAAGCAGCAGCGAGAGGAGGATAATCTTCCGTCCAAATCAAACAAGACTGTTGCACCTAGTCCCAATCATTTCTTCATGCCTGACATGACACCACTGTCTTCACTAAACCACTACCCCAGCCAGACTACGTTATTAACTTATTTTGCAGCAAGAAAAGGCTTCTTGCAATGTAAACTTGAACACTACAAGCAATCGCATGCCAAAGATTGGAGACCTTCGCAGTGAAAGGAATAATCAAATACCTCGGGGATTAAATTAAGCCTCCAGGTTAAAGAATCTCACTGCCAACGATTGCTTCAAACATTTAGAGACATTCTTAAATGCCTATGGGTAATTCCGGGTTCCTCTTTCACAGAAACGAGATCTTTAAAATCTAACAGACACCATCAAATCTCTAATTAAAGTCTGAATTCATCCAATCTCTAATAAAATTCGAATTTGATTTTAACAGAACCAATCTGCAGTCATTTTTGAAAAGTGAAAAAAAAGCATATCGAAATCCCGAAGAATACATTTGCTCAAAAATTACAAGACTCGTCGTTAAAGAATAAATAAATAACGGATTCTTTTGACCTGTGAGACTCTTTCGGTTGGAAGTTGGATCTGCAGAAGACCAGCCTGCGTAAGAATTGGTGGACGACGAATCCGGTTCCAGCCATGACCGATTACCTGAGGTCTTCTTCTTCTCTTCTTCTTCTCCTCTTCCCTTGCCAGCGACAGCACTCGATCGTATGGGCAGCCCCGACCGCCTAATTCCGCAAGGCAGCAATGCAGGGGGTGGTCTGCAAGGCAAGGGGGGGAAAGGAGCCAAACCGGACCCCCGCTGCAACTGCCACGAGTTTGGAGAAACCGTGGCAAGAGAAGCACAGTGCGCCATATTCAAAATTTCAAACCCTAGACTACACGGTTTTTTCCACGGACCTTAAAAAACCCCCTCTATATACTCCAGCAATGCCCGATTATTTGCTGGAAATTATGCCTTCATTCGCAAGTTGTGCTGTACATAGCGGTCATGGCGTTCCTCTGGTGCAAAGAAAACTTGGCCTTTTATCATTTTGTTCATTTATCCTCTCGGGGTTTTAGCAGCAGGGGAGAGTTGGTCCGGTGTTCGGAGTTCACTTATCGAGTTCGCATGACTTAACGCACCCAACGGTTGGAATTTGTGGACGACGGAAATTTTCGTATATGTGCGCGTTGTTTAGTCATTGGGTAGATGACGTTGGAATATTAGCGACGGAAATTTTCGTATATGTGCGCGTTGTTTAGTCATTGGGTAGATGACGTGGTATATTAGCGACCCTGCCATTTGTTTTGACCAGTAGCGAGAGACCTACGAACCGTGGATACCACGTCCGCGTCGCAACGATCCACGTGGGCAGACGAGTCGGAACGATGGGTTTGTGAGTATTGTGTTGTAACATGATACGTAAGGTGTAGTCAGATGTTTATCGTGTATCAAACAAACTCTATTCGTCATTATCAGCATTTCTGCCTTGACATCTAATCCACTGATGAAATTCATTTTTGTTTCTAACAACAACAACAAATTATTGTTTTAAGACCAGCATAGATCCAAATCCCAGGCTCTATCAAGCGTCGGGAGGATCAAATCTTTGGAGGTGCAGACCTCTTTTAAGTATTGCACTTAACTATCAGCTTTAATGTGATTCAGACCAAAAAGCACATTTTTTTTATTTAAGATTCACAAATAATATTTTTATTATTAATATTTAATATTATTTATGGCTGCATATAATATTTTTTATTTTGTTAGGAAAAAACACTAAAACATCTCCCCCGTAAATAGTTTTAAAACCATGTGCAAGGCCCTCCTAAAATCATGGGTTGTTTAGGAGGCTTTGCACATGGTATTAAAACCATTTGCAACTATCTCCTAAACCATGTACAACAAAACCATGGGTTGTATAGGAAGCCTTGCACATGGCTTTAAAACCATTTGTAAGGACCTCCTAAACCATGTACAATAAAACCATGGGTTTTTAAGAGGCATTGCACATGGTTTTAAAACCATGTGCATGACCAATATTTTTTTTTGCGGATAATTCAATTTTTTATTTTTATTATTTTTTATTATTTTGTTAAGTAGAAACATTACAACATCTCCCCTATATTGTGTTGTTTTTCTCACGGACATTTTTTTATGGCGGATAATTAAATTTTTTATTTATTTTTTATTATTTTGTTAGGTAAGAACATTACAACATCTCACCCATATTAGATTGTTTTTGTGGCCGACATTTATTTTGGAAGATAATTAAAAGTTTTGTTTTTTATAGCCGACATCTATGTAACGTTACGTAACATTACAACGTTACGTAACGTTACAATGTTACATAACGTTACAAGATCTCCCCCATACTGGGCTGTAGAGCGCCTCTCGACGCAATTAGGATTTTAACCAGCGTAGATCCAAATCCTAGGCTCTATCAAGCGCCGAGAGGGATCAAATCTCTTTGTAGGTATCCATTGATTTGATTCAAACCAAAAGACACATATTTTTATTTAAGGTCCACATATAATATTTTATTATTAATATTTAATATTATTTATGGCCCACATATAATATTTTTTATTATTTTTTATTTTGTTATGAACTAACATTACAATATTTCCTCACACACGGTTTTAAAACCATGCACATGGTTTGTTTAAAACCATGTGCAAGGACAACTTTTTTTATCGTTTTGTTATTGTATTAATATTTGCAATAAATTAATTTCGGACTCTATGTTAACTGTTAACTTTTGTATATCACTGACTCGATGTGTTAGGATCAACACCACTTTAGGTTTTATAGATTTTGTGCTTACTTCAAGGAACTGTCTAGAGAATCAAGGCTTCCACCCCTCTCGAATTATTCGTATAAGAACCTTTGGCCATGCTCACGCTTGATCCAGCCTGCTTATCCCAAAAAGCAAAAATAACAGTCGACGGTATTAACAAATCCATCGGTTTTGAGTTCATCAGGAAAATCCATCGATTTCTCTTTTGGACTAAATTCCTGTTTCAGTTTTTGGTAACCTTGTTTGAAATAAGTATTATTCATAATTTTAGTTGTGACAATCTGTCACATAAACTTTCGTTTTCCATGAGACTAATGACATGTTTAATCCCTTTGCTCTTTCCTGTCAATGATAAATGCAATGTGCTGAGCAGCCACGCATGTTCTTCTTTCTGAATGCCATAGAATCTTACTAGAAACCTATGGCCAGACCTAATTTAGATTAGCAAAATGCCAGAAACCTCTGGAATTGAAAACTTATTTAAAATTGTAAAGCTTAGATTTTGGACAGCTGTGAATGGGGAGTAAGATATGAGAATCGTAAGCATAATGTCACTCACAGCTCCTTGCTGATAAATTGTAAACATGAAGTCCCACATGAATTATATTCAGTACAATGTTGAAAGTTTCCATGCACCGTGCAATCAACGCAGAGAATCTAATTCCAATTTCTTAAAAGAAAAATGCAAACACAGTTGCAATCTTGAAACACAACTTGTGTCGTGTCTGCACTGCTCCACCCATCGCAGATCATACCTATAACGGTCATGCACTTGGCGGCCTCGCCTTTTCTTCGGCCTGCATCTTTCTTCACTGCGCTAACCCAAGCTTCGGCCACTTATCTCCCGCGCTGGGACTTCTTCCATCTCACGACGTTTATTGAATGATATATATCATTTGAGAACCAAATCCTGAGTCCATATAAACTATGGAATAGACACACACGAGTCACACACGAACTGTGTAGAGAATCTCTGAGCCATTCGGTGAAAGAAATTGGTGACAGAAATTGGTGAAATGTTAAGTTGTTTGGAGATTTTATGTGCTACTAAAATTAAAATAATATGAATATGAAAATAATTTGAACTTGGATATCAGCCACAGAATGCAAGAAGAATATCTGAATTGATTGTCGATTATCAAATTTAAAATTCTTACCTGGGTTTATTGTTGCTGTCCCAGTGGTTGTTGCTGTTTTCTTTCGCAGTGGTTGTTGCTATTGCTGGATCAAGGTAGCTAGGATTTGGATGTAGTTTGTGATACTTCTTGCTATTTATATAGTTGTTGTATTTTTTTCTTCTAATTTTCTATGTTTTTTTAGCCGACATAACATTGTAACTTTACTTCTATTTTTTTTTTTTATAGCCAACATAATATTATGTAACGTTACGTAACGTGACAACGTTACGTAACGCTACAACGTTACGTAACGTTACAAGATCTACCCCATACTGGGCTGTAGAGCGCCTCTCGGCGCAATAAATATAGTTTAATTCAAAATCGTACAATGTTTAGCTTTAAAAGGTAATATACCATCCATTGAAATATGGTCTCATCCCACATAAAAAAATATATAGTGAATAATGTCGCAAAATTATTCTAAATAATGTCATAAAGGTTACATTAATTTTAAAATGGAACTTATCAAAAATACCCTTAATAATGTCATAAAGGTTACATTAACTTCAATTTTAATATAGTCCCAAGGATTAGCTCAATTGGTAAGACATGCGCACACTCTCTCGGTTCGGGGAGAGGTCACGGGTTTGAGCCTTAAGGCCTTTGGGGTTAAGCCTTCTGTTAGGATGGTCGGCGGTTTACCACCTCTACCATCCACTAATGTGGGAAAGTATTATTGGGTTTTCCGTGCATGTTTCCATGTGAAAAAAACTTCAACGCTAATATGGAAGCCTCGGAATGGTTTATTGACCCAGTTTTTATTTATGGGTTCATCCATAGCGTCTTGACCAATCAAGGGTTGTTTCTTTCCGGTGAAAAAAAAAACCTATAAAGACATCTAAATATTCATTATAGTTAATATAAAAGGTTTGTCCCAAGGGTTCATGGTGGATTGTCTTAAATGTATTTACTTAAACACTTAAAAGATTCATGTTAAAATAAATTTTATGCATCAACATGTGAAACATTAATGTTTTATTGGTCTTTTGACATGCTTTGCCATATGTGTGTGTTGTTTTTATTCGCTTCTTATTTTGAATATAATATGTAAAGATTGCAAAGGATCGGAGTACCTGTTCAAATTTCAGTGGGTCTTTGAGGGACAAGTAGTAGTTAGCTTGGAGATCGATTCGTCGTATTATGAGCCGATATGTCATTTTCATAGTATGGTATGTTAACACTGTATGGGATCGGAATGTTGTACCTATTCGCATTTAAGTTTTTGAAGACTACATTTTTGCTCTCGCTTGGGTATGTTGTTGTAAAATATAGCGTAGAAAGATGTAAGATTTGTAAGTCGAAGGTTTCATAAATTATATATATATATATATAGCAACCACAAGTTATGATGTCAATGCAAAAAGTATATTCAATCAAAATTGGTGAGAAAAGGCATCAATATTGAAATGTCACAAGGCACAACGCACAAAGTAAGAAACGTAAACAACCAAGGCATCAAACCAGTTGAGCAGAATGATCACAAGGTTGTAGGAATTAAAACCCATGTAAGGAGGAAGATCTTTGTTCGTGAGAGAAAGCCCCATACTTTAGCAACAAAGTCAAGATCAACCACTATGGACTTCCATTTATCATTTCCCTGCTTGGGTTCATCAAGATGCTTTGGTTTAGAAATTCCTAGTGCAATAGTATGAAACATGTCAAACCGAGGGACCTATTCAATTCTTGTTGGGAGGCAACGCCTTCACCTCCACCTCTCGTGGTACTCTCTTACATTGCAACTTGCTCTACGCTAGTTTCATCAACTGCTTGAAACTCAAAAATATGCAAAGTGGGTAAGAAAGTGTATTTCTTGAGACACTATGCTCATGGTGCATGCCACATTATCCCATTGTTCATCGATACATGTAAGTGAGCTACTCTCATCTCCACCTCGTGTCTTTATAATCAAATTTGCAAAAGAAAATGGACACAAATGAATAACCTTAAAGAAGATGAACATAAATTAAATACCCATCTTCCTCGAAAAAATTGAAACTATATTAAAAATTACTAAATACACTTTTTTGTTTCCATAACATAAAATATAATTATATTTGAATACCATCTTGTGTAACCCATTAATGGGATGACCTACATGATGAACTGCAACAAAGAAGAATTAGAGTCAAAGAGGGACCATATAAGTTAAGGTAAGGGAGTTGCCATGCCCTGAAGGAAGCACATCATATCGCAAAAAGACATGCCAATCTCCTAAAACAAAGGATTTGAAAAATTATTTGGTCCTAGAAATTATGGCTCAAGGTCTCCACTAAAAATAAGAGGTTACGAAGGCCCTTCATGTTCTCCCCTATGTGGCCACGATGAGGAAACATGTGAATGTTGGTTGAACTAATGCTCCTTTATAAGGACACTTTGGGACCAAGGGGCAATCATTTTTATGTGGTCTGACAGAAACAGAGACAGTTTGTTTGAAACAATCGAGCAATGGAGGATAGAGACTTTCTTGAATCCTATTCTCAACAAGTTTTGGCAACTATTCCCAGGTCTTATGCGTTGGAAGACCTAGAAGGATGTAATAGATGCATTTACATGGAAGACCTAGAAGGATGTAATAGATGCATTTACAAGAACATAGAAGGAGGTAATAACATGGTTTGGAGGAAAACCAATGAAAATGAAATAATTGTTATGGAGGAGTGGGGACTCACCTAGATAACATCAAAAGTTGAAAAATTATAAAGGAAGCCTCTCACTTCTAGCCCCGATATATAGTCTCCTCCCCTAGAAGGTCTCATAAAACTTAACTTCGATGGAGCATCTAAAGGAACCCAAGTCTAACAAGGTTTGGTTGTGTGTTTCGCTAAAGAAATGGGGAAATAATATGAACATGTGGAGGGTACCTGGGAACTGAAAGTAACAATGTAGTGAAGCTATACACCTTAACATTTGGTATGTAGATTGCAATCAAACCATGATTCATGAAGCTAGTGGTATAAGGGGACTCTCAGATTATCATACGGATGATTTGAAAACTCCAAAACAACTAAGCTTTGTGCAGAGTCTCTAACAACTGGCATTTCGAAGCAGGTCTACAACAATTGGATTCACTATTACCTCGAATAATAGATATAGTTCAGTGTCATGTAAGAAGAGTCACTAATTCAATTAGATAAATTAGCAAAGGAAGGAATCTCAAAGAGGACAATTCCTATAGACTTGGACTGGAGATTGGTCCATGAAAATCAATTAAAAAGGAATTATCAAGATGTTGCGGCTAAAGATAATATGCAACCAAATGGGGTGGTAGGGAGGGATGGAGAGCTCATGAGGATCTAAGTGACATCTATATGCAAGTTAGGCTTTGTGCAAGGCTCAAGTGGATAGATGGTATTCGTGAGCAAAGGGAAGTGCAATTAGACATTAACGATGCAAATAATGGAGCAGAGAGGTAATGAAGGAAAAGGGTGGAAGAGGAGAACAAGGAAGCGAGTGGTGATGGAGAAGGATAGGGGAGAAACGAATGATAATGCAAGAGGAGTTATGGAGGTCATGTTAAAGGCATGTAAATAAGATGACCTTAGTCGATACAAATATTTCACTTTGTCTCACATGATTTACCTCGGTCTTCATCATAATGGAAGAAGGGGCCTATAAGTAGTTGGTTGGTTTCCACTATTAACTCACCGCTTGACTCATCTTTGATGGTATGCTTGATCTATAGGACATATTTGTTGGATTGGGTGCTTGTCAACTTGACAAGAGGATGCAGAAGAGGGCATCAAGGTAGAAGAGGGATAAGAGGGAGGGGGAGAAATGTCCAATTGAGGCGTGAACATCAAATCTTTGTTTCTTCGACACTAATGGACACCCACAATGATATCATGCTTTAGCTGGATGAAATTCAGGTTATGTTGTGAATTATGGAGGTAAAATTTGACATATGAGCCAAAGCTATCTATGGGATTGTCTTCGAGGTGAAGAACTACGAACTAGGACAAAGACTTGAGGCAACATCCTCTGAGATTAGGGAATCGAGTTCCATGCCCATCCCTCCTAATGAGGATAAAAAAACTTAAGTTATGTGGTGTTAACCTTTTTGGTTTTATGATATTGGTTTTGGCAAAGCTCCTACAGTTATTATAAGTTATGATAGATATCGTATAAGTGTTATAGTGTGATTTGCCACACCTTATGCATCATGCCCTGATGGCCTTCCCTTGTCTCTATGCAAACTCACTATACCCCCCTTACTCACTATAGCCTTGATGCTTCAGTTTAACCCTTAAAAAGACATTTTTGAAGATATAGGCAGTTAATCAGTTATACAACTCGCGTATATGCATCTTGCACCATTACAACCTGTGTACATCAGTTTTTGTTCTAAAAAACAAAAAATATTTGGAGTTTTCCTTATCAAATAACAAATACCTTGATCCTTGGCCTTCCATATGTTGGGAAACACTCCGATTCGACCCCCCATTTCCCATTTGAGGGCTATATATTGAGCCATTGTGAAGCATTACAGGAGGAGAAACTTTGAGAGTAAGGAGACTATAGAAATTTTTTTCCCCATTGTCATATACTTGAGTTTGCATCCCTGTGTCCTTGTTGATAAAACTATTTGTGTTCATCTCCTAAGCTCTCCATTACCTTTGTGAACTTGCCTTGCTATGGACGATTGAAGTGGTGGAGGCCTAGGTAGAGGGATTCGATTTCTTGGTTCCGACAAGGTGTCGTCAGAGGTTGTCACATTGTATCTTTGTTTTAACATTAATAGAAATATCCATTTCTCGTCCAAATTCAATGTGCAATTGTTTATATTTGTGTACATTGGTATAGTTGCTTTATATATGTTTAAATGGATTATGCTAGATTGAATAATAACATTTAATATATTTCATGCTTGGATATATGTTTGTTGTTGAGGGCAAATTCTAGGGACAAATATTTGATAATGAGCTCAACTCTGGTCTTCTTCAAACATTCAGGTGAGGTATGGTTTATATCCCTTAGTTGTTAGTTTTTTAAATTTATCTAGCATATTTGAGAATGGGTGTAATTTTTGGTGTCATACTATCTATTGTGGTTCACTCCAAATCATAAGAAGATTTTCTCTGTAACAATAGGCAATCAAATAATGCATATAAATGAAAACTTGTCTTAAACAATTTGGATTGGAAAACTATTTTTTCCATCATTAATTTAGTTTCCCAAATAATAAACTAGTAAACACAAATTATATATAATATTATTATTTTTTAAATTTAGTTTCCCAAATAATAAACTAGTAAACACAAATTATATATAATGTTAGTTTATTTAAATATATAAATGATATCTAACTTAAAAATAAATAAATTAAATAATTAAAAAATAAAATAAAATACCGCCTCAAAATCAACCACTCAAGAGAATACCCTCTTGGAAAAAAAACACATCATTGAAATGTTATAACTAGCAATTGCCCCAAGGAAGGTGCAATAATACGCCGTTAAGGTAGTTGTTAGCGGGTAAGTGAGAAAAAAAAGTGTAACATTGAAGTGAGCCAAAAAAAAAGGAGAATAAATATATATTCTATGCCAATATTGAGAGAGGTCACTTGTTGCAAACGAGAATTAATGGAGATCCCAATGCTATTCCAGGAAAAGCCACTTGGTCATAAAGAAGGATTTTCGATCTTACTATGGAGGACAAAAATGTCAGAAACAAGATATGGCGCACTGTGGTTGTGAAACTCAAGCGAGGGTTGATGACCTCCTGTACAACAAAGAAAGCGAAGATTCTAATTCTAGGCCAAATGCAATTGAGAATATGGCAGTATGGATGATCGTGGCACTGGTAGTGAGATTTGAGTAGTACCCGAAACGTTTTTCTACCCAGAGAAATTTATGTTGAATCCAATTGCAATCCCTGTGTCTAATCGAAACTACAATCGAGACGACGTGTAGGATCTACATAAATCAAAAGACATGGTGCCTCATCTCGGAATGAGAAAGATATTGGTTAACCACCAAAAAATAAAACAACTAGATCCCATTTTTTCTTTACTCCATATTAATCAACTTGTTTTCTTAGTTCCTACCCAAATCATGTCCAATACAATGTTCTTAAAACTACTAATTTCTAACCATATAGTGGATATGCTACAAACTATGGCTATACTCATATGTGTTTACGAAACCATATCTATGTGGATGACCATAAAAATATTATTTTTTTTTAAATAAAGATAGTAGATGATGTTGAATGGTTATTTTATCACTGTAGTATAACCAATGTTTTCCCATAACTACTTTAAATAATAGATAAGAAGGATTTTATTTTAAAGAGGTGAGTACTTCACATGTCAGTAAAAGAAAAAAGAAACCTATCACATCATTCACATGTTAGTTCACGAGACAATTAAAACATATCACATGGGTAATACCATACCTTTAGTAATACCAAAAAAAAATGGAGCACTTCAATGTATTGAAGAAAAAATAAATTAACAGTTTAACATCACATTATACAATGAACATGCCATTGCAAAGGAGAAATATATCTGATGAAGAAAAGAAGCCAATGTGTAGGCATAATCTGGAATTACTTGTTGTCCATGTGGTTCCAAAGTTCATAATTGTGCTAGCATAGGTTGTCAAAGCAGCTTGGAAAATAAACATTTGACGACGGTTTATATAGTTTTTCTTTCATCAGATGGACGTGAAGACTGCTTTCCTTAATGGCGGAGTTGAGGAAGAAGTATATAAAGAGCAGCTGAAAGGTTTTGAAGTTCATGGGAATGAGTCCATCGAAGGCCTTGTATGGGCTTAAGCAAGCACTGAGGGCTTGGTAAATTGACAACTACATTCAAAGCTTGGGTTTTTCCAAGAGCTCCACTGATCCTAACCTGTATTTAAGATTTTGGAAAACCATTCGTTGATCCTAGTCTTTTATGTTGATGATTTGCTCCTTGCAAGAGAAGAACAATTGATAACCCAGTTCAAGAGGGAGCTCACTTCTAAGTTCAAGATGAAAAACCTAGGTCTCATGCACTAGTTTCTTGTGCTAGAGGTTTGGCAAAGAACAGATGAGATTTTCCTCTCACAAGATACTGAATTGATGTATTGTGCAAATTTGGGATGATGGACTGTTAGTCCATGAGCACTCCCATGGTATCGAATCTAAAGAAGTTGGATATGTCAGGTCCTGGTTCAGATATGGTGGATCCCGCTATGTATCGGCAACCCATAGGATCCTTAATGTACTTGATTCACATCTGAACCGAGGCACAAACATTGGGTTGCTGCCAAACATGTGCTTAAATACCTTCGTGGGACTTTTGCTTATGGTCTCAAATACACTTCCAGTGGTGAGTATTGCTTCATGGTCATGTTGACTATGATTGGATTAGTAGCTCTATGGACAAACAAAGTACTTCATGTTACTTTTTTAGCATGGATTCTGCTATGATGTCCTGATCCAACAGGAAGCCAAGATCTATAGTTCAGAGTACCGCAAAAGCAGAGTATATAGTAGCAAGTGATGCCAACCGAGAATCTATTTGGTTGAGAAAGCTTCTAGTCAGGTTGTTTGGTGAGATGCTTGATTCTATTGACTTTCACTGTGATAACTATAACTATATAAAGCTGTTAGAAAACCCGGTATTTCATAACAAATCAAAGCACATTGAGATGAAATATCACTACATCAAAGATATGGTTTAGAGAGGTGCCATAAAACTAAGTTGCATTGTGACCAATGAATAGATTGCAGACGTGTTGAAAAAGCCTCTGTCCTTGACAAAGTTTACATACTTTTCAGAAACACTTGGGGTGGCAAAGAATGCCTCCCTCGTTGATAGGGAGTGTTGAAGTTTGCAGCATTGTGATTTAATCTCCAAGTAGGCTTTGACTTATTAATATAACTAATGTTACATACATATGAGGTGTCTAGCCTTCTACCAACGACTCCTATACAAAAATACAAATATCTAAGGCACAACTACCTATATCCACAATAATTGCTACAAATTCCTTAAACATTCACTAAGTTGTCCAAATCCTTCGCGTAGACTCCCTAAGACTTAGTGAGTTCATAAAACACTAGACTTTATACCTTATATTGCCTTGTCCACTCTTGCTAATCATTCCTTAATTAACTTCTTGAATGACTTTGCACAATGGAGGAGTCCTCTTTTTATAGTGAAAGGTACCTTCTCATTTCCTCCTCCTAAGATGCCTTGCACCATGTTCCATGTCCAAGTGGACCCAAATGCAATGCACTTCTCATTTCCTCCTCCTAAGATGCCTTGCACCATGTTCCATGTCCAAGTGGACCCAAATGCAATGCACTCTATATGCCAAGTCTTGGAGTGTTTAGTCCCTTGGGTTAGCATGTCCCACCAATGATGTGCTTGTGCCCAAGGCATTTTTAATGTCTTGTGTTTCCAATGGTCAAATCCATCCCACTTGAGTAGCATCCAATGCACTTATTGCCATTCCTTGTTCATGCCAAACATATCTTCGTCCAACTTGCTATGCACATCCAAATATCTATGCACTCGTGGCCATGGACAAAGGTGTTGCACCCACAAGTCAAGCCACTGCTATCCACCGCCCCATGAACCAAGGAATACTCAGTCGTCCAAGACAACATGCGACTTCTAGAGAAAGTCCCAAATGTCAGCCCTAATATTGCTGCTATACTCGACCAAATTGCGTTGCCAAACCCTCCAACACTTGAGCATGCCTTACCATCGTGCAAGATCACCCTTAGGCATGCTCGTCTAGCCTTGCAACCAGCTGAAGCCTATGAATGACCATCTCAATAGATGGTAGGCACACCCACGACACCCATTACTCACTGCAAAGCAAGGGATTTACACCTTACTTTTTTGGGCAATTGAATTTCAATTGAAATTGCATTATAAAGTTGATCTACTGAACATGAAAACCTAAATTTTCTTAACCAAACTGTGAACAGGTTTTATAGGTTGTTTACAACACACAGGTTTGATTGGCTTCAGTCGTTGTCTATAGAAAGAACACACAGGTCTGATTGGCTCCAGTTGATCTACTGAACATGAAAACCTAAATTTTCTTAACCAAATTCTGAACAGGTTTTATAGGTTGTTTAAAACACATAGGTTTGATTGGCTCCCGTCGTTGTCTGTAGAAAGAACACGACATATTTGCATAACTACAAATAAAATAAACATTCAACTCAAAAATATGGAGAAAGGACATGAATGTAATAATCAGATATCGACAATTGTGCTGTGTAGGATAAAGTTTAAAAAATATTTGAACTTAAACTATTTGCAAATCGATCTGTAACCTGCACAATGAATTACTTTTATCATATTTCTGCGAGAGCGGAAGGTGAAATTGCGTTTTGAATAACTCTTTTCAAATACCCATATATAATAACGCACAAAAAAAAGTCACAGCCTGTAGATCAGGAAAGACATTAAATGCTACATGATTTGTTAAAAAATCAGGGAAATTCTTTGTATAATTTTTTTTATAGAATCTTTATTGCCCAGATTAGACTTCCAAAATAAATGGCCAAAATGAGAGTCTTTTCAATTACTACCAAGTTATGTTGTTTCCATAGGATACTCCATGGTCATTTGATACAAGCTTTGCTCCAGCAATGGAGAAGTAAACTTCAACAATCTCTCATTTAGAAAATTTTGAGTAATATTTTAATAAAGTGAGGTAGAGATTTGTCATCTCTTTATGGAAAGCGATGTGTTAAGTGAGTTGGCAATTTTAATTAAAAAAAAATACTTTAAGTGTTATGTGGATTGGTAAGTTGATAAAAACAAAAGTTAATAGCTAAGTAAAAATAAATTGCTCACATTAGATAGGCCTATTTCAATTTTATATCTATTAAGCATCCAAAACGATAAAAAAAATGGAAAAACCTAATTTTACAGCTATTAAGCATTCAAAGGATAAAAATTAAGGGAAAAAACCTATAGCATCCCACAATGAATAACCAGTTATTTTAGGTATAATATTTGATCTAAACACAGCCTAATCCATACTCCAAAGATAGTTAAATCCTTCAGTTCATATATTCCAATTCCCAAGCAACTTACTGGCACAAATCATCAACATCAGTCCTCAACAGCTACTGTGGACTACAACAAAGACCAAACATTCTAGAGAGAGTTACATCCTCTAGTTCAAATATTTTCCAAGTCCCAGGCGACTACTGGCAGAAATCATCAAGAGCAATCCTCAAAGGCTATTGTGGGCTACAACAAAGACCAAATGGAAGGCTTAAACTGGTGATCTCATAATGAAAATCCATATATACTACCAAGATAATTTTATTTATCTATGGTTTCTCGGAATAGATATTTTGTTTTGTCTATTTTAGGAAAAAAACATCGCTCTACCCATTTCAGTTTGTCTATTCAATTGCCACTCCTTGTTCATGCCATTTAAACCAAAATATACAGCCATGCACAATGATCTCAATATGCTGAACAAAATGTGCATGTTGTTAAACCTCAAGTGTTTTACACAGAGTATGCGTGTGGTTATGTGCAAACAGTGGTTTTGCATTGATTTTATCCTTTTTTGGTCAAATTTTATTGAGAAGAGGAAATAACCTTAGATATTTTTTTGCTGTCAGATTCTGAAAAGACAAGATGTAATAAGCCAGTTGTTTACTGTTTGTTTCTCAGTGGTAAAAAGTGTGAGAGCTAATATGCACTGTTCACCAATAGAACGCAGCAACTATGCAGCTATGATAAGCCACGGGAATGAAAGCAATGTTAGATATTGACCAAAAGCCAAAGGAAATAAAAAAAATAAGCAAAATTATCGAAGAAAAGTTTTATCTATTAGGGTACAGTTTTTAACTTTTTATAGCTATACCTTGCATGTCTGATAAAATAAGTGTTAGCTCTTGTTATGCTTCAAGGGTCAAGATCATAGACAGTGATCAGTCAGCGAGGTTTTTCTATCAGTAAGGTTCAATGCAAAAAAAAATTGTGCATTTTCTTTTACTTTCTGTTATAAAATAGAGTAGAGAGGTGAGATTTACATTGATGGTAAGACATGAATAATCAGCACGTGGAATTGGATTGGCACAGATAAACTCTAAAATGATTGGCTTACATACTTTCCAATTGTTTGTGGGCAACAAGGCTTGATATAATGGGGGCGTCACATAAACCAAACAAATTAGTACGAGATTCAATCATGTAGCCAAGCTGGAAAAAAATTGGCAACAAAGGGAACATTTATGTGTGAGATCATAATACAATGTTAGATATACTATGACTCAAATGCTATCCCCTCAAAATCCATAGTCATTTAACAGCTCATATCCATCGATTGTAAAAAATGCAAACTACTTGTACTGAATGTCCCAAACAAGCATGCAAAACTGTTCCAAATTCTTACAAATTTGAATGAGAATTCATAATGGCAGATTATTTAGTTCAAATAAATTGCATATGAAACTGTATGATGACTTGTGCAATTGAACATACTGGAGATCTGGAAAATTGTTCAGGAATTGCATACAGTAAACACTTCTCAACTCAGACTAACTCTTTATCCATTACGATGCTATTTTAAAGCTGCAATGAGGAACAAAGTACAATGTTCTTTAATTGTATGCAATGGATCACTATTGTGCCAACCTCCAACTCTGGACCAACTAAAAGCTATAAAACTGGTTTTTGTGCTTTAAATGTTGATGTATATGTAACTTCGGAATGTATTCTTCTATGTATCTTCTATGTATTGTAACCCGATGTTTATTCCGGGATGTTTCTATTATGTATTTGAGTCATGTGGTCATACCCCGATGTTTCGATCGGGAGGATTAATAATGTAAACAAGTCATATCAAGTCATTAGGTAAGTCCCCACAATTTCGGGGCACTTGGGTTATTATACACTAATTAAGGTGTAGGCTCGAGTAAGTAATTGTAAGTTAAGCCTACATGGTTGAGTGCACTTCAAGTCAACGAAAGAATATAAATAGAGAGTGAGAGTCTCTCTATTTATCACTTGTGAATTACATCACTTGCTCTCTCAAGTGTGGCGCACCTTTGGAGAAGGAAATACTTTGGCTTGATAGAAGACAGAAGGCTGCTGTTGTGTTGGGAGGTCATCTTACTGTTTTGGGATCACATCTTGTGGTGATACTATCTTAGAGGAAGTTGAGGGGTTTTCTCCATTTATGGTTTCTCCTCCTAAACTCTTTGTGTCTCTTGTCTCTTGTGATGTGCTTATGTGATTGTTGTGCTTGTTATTCTCTCAGTGAAAAGATCCTAACATAATGCTAGCTTAAATGTTGAAAAACTAACATGGTATCAGAGCTAACCTGAGAAGAAGACATTGTGCAGCTACAGGAACTAGGGCTTCCCATTTTGTGGATCTTCCTCCACAGATTTTCAGCAAAAGTATGCTAAGATGACTCTCCATTAAATGGTGCATCGTTCTGTTGATACGGAATTCAATTTCAAGCATTTTCAGTTTCGATGTGGAAATTAGGGCTTTCTACAGAAGAGGAATTTTTGGGTGAGACTAGCATAGGATTGTTCTCCTCATCAAAACTGAAATTTAGAGACCTGGATCAATAAATTTGGTTGGGTGAAACTCCGGGAAAGTCAAACCCTAGTTTGACCCCGAGCTAGGAGAAACTTATTCAGGCCATATTTCCAAATACATTTATGCTAGCTGAGACCATGAGAATCCAAACATCTAGGGATTAGGACTTGGTTATCCTAGATTCATACATAAAATTATGTGTTTAATACATGTAAAGATTCATTTTTTCCCATAGAAGAAGTACATTAGAGAAGCCTTCCCGTGATTCATACCATATCCAAATCCTACTTGGAATTAAAATATTACCTGCATTCTTCTCTACAATTTGGCATCTCCATCAACTGTGATGCCATCTAATTTTACTAGTTGTCTCATCAGCATTTCAATGAGGTCAACCAAATCATTTTCAGCTACTCTTTTGCCTTTAGAAATCAGTGCTTCCAGGGAAGACACCTGGAATTTTCCACATGAAATACTGGTAAGAGCCTAATATGCATTGCCATATTCACCAAAGAAACAGAAAAGCAGTAGATAGAAATGCATTGGCTTGCCAGGGAATAAACACAGTAAGGATAATTAGATGCATACATGTGCTGCAAGTTTATCCACCTCTAGGCTCAAGTCAGCAATAACTCTCCTGGCCCTCTCTATTTTTGCATTCTTCCTCATTTCTATGTACTTCTTTTCATTGTAGGGATCTAAAGACTATAACCTAGTGCTGACAAAAAGAATACAAAATCAACCTTTACATTCTCCCACCATTTTGTATATGGAATTAGGGAGATCAGAAGCGATCTTAATAGATGAATTACAAGATCTAAAAACCATAGCCTAGAACCCACAAGAAGCATATGTTACAAAACTTTACATTATAACCCATCTGTATATACTAGATAGATATAAACAACCTAGGTTTTGGCAGCACATTTGTAGAAAGAAATAAAATAAAATCAGGTTAAAGTCATTAACCGAGTTCAAATAGTTGTCGATATGTAAATTTTGTCATTTTACTGAACTAGAAGACAGAAAAAAATAAGCATAAGAAGCAATGAAATATTAATATTTAACAATCAAAACATGATAAAAGGGAATTGGGGAGCGCCTTAGAGAATGGAGGATGAGGCGGTCGCACTCGCATGGCGTCGCGGCCGCTTCTGGCGATGAGAATCACTGCAAAACAGTCGTCGAGATTTTGCAGGAGGGCTGCTGGGTGAATTTGCCCCATGAGTTGCTCAGAGATATTATCGAGAGAATTGTGAGCAGCGAGATCACCTGGCCTGCGTGGTGGAATGTTGTGGCTTGTGCAGAACGTGGAGGGAAATTTTCAAGGGGTTTGTGAAAATGTCGCAGCTATCTGCATTGCTCACATTTCCCGTGTCCTTGATGCAGAGCTTGCTCGACGGCGGTTTTGGCGGTGGCGGTGTCTGTACTATGGCGAATTTTCCGGTGCTCGTGGTTGCGGCGATGGGATCCTTTCCGGGTTTTGCAGGTCATGGATTTGGTTTGGCTGATTCAGGTATTTTCCATGGATCCATCTGCCATGGTCTACATCGAGGCTTCTCTGATTCTGCCGCGGTTTCTCTGGATATTAGGCTTCGGCTCCATCGTTGGGCTTCGGCTCCATGATCAAGATCGGTGCAGATCAAGATCGGTGGGTTTCAGCTCCTTGATCTTGGTTATGGGCTTTGGCTGTCGGGGTTTGATGGATCATGAATGGCACTTTCTTGAATTGTTGGTTTGCTGAGATAGATCGCAATCTTTCTTGCGGGATCTGGCTGAGGTGGTGTCTGTGGATATACTCTTGCGTGGTGACCCATTTTGTGGTCCTTAGGGATCTCTGCGGCGGCGACGGGGTTTCAGAGGCGGTGGCCTTTGCTATCGGCAGTATGTATGTTTTTGGTGCTGGTTGGCTGTTTTCTGGCTTGATGATTTGTCATATTTTTTGTGATGTATTTAGCTGATATGCTTGCATTTCTGCTATTACAGTCTGGGACAGTTTTGTAATTTTTTATTATGTTAATATGTGACAGCAAATATGTGACAATGTAGGGATCCTAGTGATCCTCTTACATGTGTAGATGTAATTTTGTTCTACTTTGAAATAAAATTATGAATTTTTTCCGAGGAAAAAAAAAAAAGATAAAGCAGATTTCAGTTTATTTCACACACAATACTGGGTCAGATTTCATTTAATTCAACACAACTTGTTGCAAGAATTCTATATTGAGACATAGAAAACACACCAGACACCGACAACACACACTAATTTTATTTTTTCAAGTTTGATGCGCCATGTTAAGCCGTTTAAAAATTGGACAAAAGGGGGGCAGTAATCAATATTGCAAATTTACAGTCATCCCACCAAACCACCGCAACTCTAAAAGAGAGAAAGTGTGACCAAATAAGTACCATATTACAAGTTCACTAACACATTATTACATTTCGTCAAAGCGTATTGTAAGGCAGAACAATGCATAGAAGATGAAAACTCATACAAATTGGAAGGAAGGATAGTGCATTAGTCTGATATCAGTCTGATATGTTGGATCTTCTAGCTTGGGTGGAAAGAAAAAATGACTTCTATGGTACTTGATGTGTTTTCTATAATATAAAACTATCTTTCGCCAAGAAAACATTAGAAAAAGGTAGACACCAATTTTAAAAACCCACATGCATTAGATATCCAATATCAATATCATTTTTTCAAGAGAGCCCTAGCAGTCAAGTGTGTTGAAGATTCTCATTCAAAAATATATCAAAAAAGGTCCTCTAATCAGATTCTCGTTCAAAACTATATAGAGCTCAATTCAGTAGAAGATGGATTAGAAACCCAAATAAGTCCATCAGCAATGCATCCATAATATGGAATGTAATGATATTGGCATTCCCTTTAATAGGGCTCAAGGCTGGTAATAGGGCTACGGAGGGGATAGGGAAATGGCTGGCATGGAAGGTTCAAGGCTAGTAATAGGGCTAAGGAGGGGATTGGGATAGATCCATGGGTAGACAGTAGAAGTGAGTCAAACTGCCATAAGCAGTGACAAACTCTCTTCATAGAGGAGGTATCTACAATCTGACCTGGGCAGATGCACCAGGAACCTCCTGCATTTGGCAGCAGGATTGAAAGAGGGCCTAACATATATGGCTAGACGGCTAGGGATAGATATGGCTAGATGGCTAGACGGATTGAAAGAGTACCCCAACAAGTGAACCGGAAACAGAAGGGCTATAAGGCCCTAGCAATACCAGCAAGCATTTCTCAGAGATAATCATAAACTCCAAAAAACTAACATTCCTTGCCCAATTTTCATAAGACAAACCTGAAACACAAACAAAAATACATCCCATGTCAAATTACGAAATCAACAACTCTAATCCAATGCTTTATCTACATAAAAAACATGTTTTCCCAAGTGAAGCCAATTGAGGGTCTTTAATATAAGTGAGCAATGGACTTCATAGATGATAAAGTAACCATAGAATGAATTCATAGATAATAAAGGAAGCATACAATGAAAATCATTTTGGTTTCCTTCTTTGAATCATGTAGAAGTGGGTTGTAGTAAAATGTGATGAAGGGAAATAGGCATCACCTCAGAATCTCTAAAGTACTCTTCATTTTTCCCTTTGAAGATTTGTGCTACGGGTGTTCCACCTGCAGACTCTTCAATCAACTTATCACTGCACATATACAACAAGATACCTATCAAAATGTTTCGTATTACACAGAAAAACATATGCAATATACAATTGAGAATGATAGTTGACTTTCAAATTCACATCCTCGGCCTTTGTAACATACATGTCAAAGAAGTAATACCGTAAAGCTTTGGACATAATTCTTCCCACACCGGTCTTTCCACAACCCATCATTCCTGTAAAACAACAAATTACTTAAAAGTGTATCGTATTACATATTGTGGTGACCCCACTCCTTTCTTTTATTAATATTGCACATATTCCAAGAGTGCATATAGTAAAATTTGAAAATGATTTTGTTTTGCTGAGATCCGAAACTTACCAACAAGAAATATGCTTTTGCCATCCAAGCCTAGGGAAACCTCTTCAGCCTTACTCTGCAACACAAGTATTCCATGGAGAATTAGAATTATTTGACAAACTGAGTTACTGGTCAAACCTTGCTGTCAGATAAGAAATGTGCTACTCAAAACTCTTTAACCAATGAGTGAAGTTGAACATAAGACCCTCCTCCATTCCCTTTAGACCTTTAGGCTTTGATTGAAAAGGAAAGAAAAGATAAAAGTCGAAGCCAAACCTTCAAAGCCAACGTCCCCTCAGCACTGGCAGTGTCTGTTTTAGAAATAGTTGCATATTAAATTTAGAAGCTATTAATAAAGAAGCAAATACACCAGTCCAACTTAACTCAAGAATGTGCCCAACTTTAATGAAATCCAAACTTACTTACGTGTTTGAGATCTAATAGGCATCTCTGATTAATATTCTTGTTGGATGTATTTCAAGGTTTTTCTACATAATTGAATGCATTTGATTTGAGTTATGGGGCATCTATCCCAATATAAAACACAAGATGTTTGTACAAAAAGATGAACCCTGGACCTTCCATTCAAACCAAGCTTAAAAGACGCTGGAACCTTAATGACACAAGCATAAATGGCACAAAGTGAAATCTATTTGGGATGCAAGGGTTTTCTTTAAAATCTAGCTCCTTGCTCGATACATTCTATATATGGTGCTCTTGACAAAAGGAAAGCTTTATAACACAAGATTAGCACATGAAAACTACAGCTATTGCAGGAATGATGAAGATGTTGACCATGTTTTTTTAAAGGTGCCCATTTTCAAATTGCTCCAATGTGCAGAGTTTGCATTTAAAAACTTGCTAGCTTCATATGAATGTTGCAGCCTAATCAAACTTGGCAATGAAGCACATAAATGGAAGTGAATTAGTAAAAGATCAACTTACACTGATTTGTAAAAGATCACACTTGGCAATGAAGCACATAAATGGAAGTGAATTAGTAACCAATTCCAAAAGAAGAGGAATCAGGTGCACTACAGAGTGATCTCATGGTAGCCTGTGGCTGATCAAAGCAAATGACAACTTTAGAGTGGATATTATACCCCATTCCTCATAATAGGAAATCTGGTCTGTTGCAAGGACAAGGATAACAATAATAGTTGAAAGGATTCTGAACAGACTTCATGGATCTAGATTTAGTCTTTAGATGATACTAAAATATTCTGAGGAAAGATAAGACTATAGGATTAAAGACAAGCATGTGATACCTGGATCATCCAAGGATGGTCTCGAGTGTTGTTGCAAGACAGAGGAAGCAACTATGAAAAACAGACTGACTGCAATACAAGATACATTTCAGACAATGCCATAAAATTGATCCCTCTCAAACCAGTGTATAAATAAGGATAAGATTCAAAGTTACACAACATCATTCAACACTCTTGTATAAGCAAACACATTAAATAATACCTCCCTCTTGATCTTAGAGAATCATGTCAGATTGCAGCTCTTACCATGCACTGTTAGAACTAAAGCTCATCAGAACGTACCTTGATAATTTGAGATATCAAGCCAAGGACAAGATGAGGCTGCAAATACAATATACACATTGTCTGATTAGATAAAATGCAGAAACACGGCAATTAAATGTTCACAACTGACTTTCTCAGTTAAATGAATCTTTAGAAATTGCAACCATATAGAAAGATTATATATTGATAGAGAAACCCTTTACCTTTTTCAAATTTATCAATGTATTATTAAGAATCTACTTTAAAGATTATTAAGAATCTACTTGAGTATTACCTTTTAGACTGTTTTGAAACTATCCTAGGAAATGCAACATAACAGGGAAAAATACATGGATTTCAAACTATTATGGGAAATGCAACATAACAGGGAAAAATACATGGATTTTATTTGTATGGAAGCATCACATGCACATGCAATCAAATATCAGGTAATTATGAAGATGATTAAAGTGACAAAAAAATTGATTTAAGCATCGAAGAATTCAACAACTCAACAATAATTTGTATTTGAGGTAGAATCCATCAAAAGGAGTTGGTTACTAACTGTAAAATCAACCCTTAACATCCATTCAATTCTACAAATACTTTGTAGAAAAGAACAACCAAATAGTGACCGAGTTTTATATTATGCGGGATGTCAAATATAAAATTCTAAAGTGCAATGGAGTAAAATAGTGAAGAAGACACAAACTGATCCATAAGAAAGGGTGAATCTCCAACACAAACCAAATCAAATCCTTCATGTTTAACCAAAGAAATATCACAGTTCTTGAGGACTCGTAACAGAGACCTTACTTCTCCCCCTAATCTGCCATCCCGTGGTACTGATTTTTTCTTTGTTTTCATAGATTTCATTATCTCGAATCTGATTCTCACAGTCACCACCTTATGCCATCAATGCTCGATATTTCCTCTTCTCTAGGTTATTAATATTTCAACCACTTTCTTCAACGATCTTCTTAACACTTTGACTTTCAACCCTTGAACTAACATTTTCAATCATGATTATGCTCACTACACAATCAATGTCAAATTTTCATGTATGAGAATGAAGATATCTAAACTCGGTCATACCTGGTTTTATAGTGTATTAAAAACAAGGACGGATTCCAAATGGTAATTGAGTCGAGTTGAAAAGTGAAATGATTTGATAGATGGTGGTGATAAAAGGCAAGTAATACTTAGCATGGTGCTGTGTATGCTTGATGATGGTTAGATTTTGAGTTGCTCAAAATTTAACCACGATCAAACATACACAGCAACATTAAATGATCTATAACATACTAAGTATTGTTTGTTGTGCTCTGTATACTCAACCAATACCATGTATGGAATTTGTGAAACAGTTGGATGACGATAGCATGGTGCCATCATTTATATCCTATCAATCCGACGGACACGTGGGATGTTTTTGGTTGATTTTCACAGTGCTTATCTGTCTGTGTTTGAGGTCTTAGTGGCTGAGTTATGTGCTTCCACAGTTTGAATCCCACATCTCTTTGGTTGGGCCTCTGTGAGTTATGAAATAGGTAATTTAATGATCTAGGCCATGAAACCATCAGGTAAAGCACACAGCCAAATAGAGAGAGTTAGACATGTAGCATAAATTTATTTATGTCAGTTACATCAGCCTTAAATCTTTCAATATTAAGACATATAACTGAGAACACTTAGTTGTTGAATTAAGATAACATAGTTTAGCAGTGGTAATATATAAAGGTGGGATCAACTATACAACTTATTTGACCTACCATCCCATCATCTAAGTCCTCAGATACAATATGTAATTTAACAACCTATATACAAATATACATAATATTTCACTTACCCGCCCTTCAACTAAGCCCCGTGTTCCAATATTTACTACTGTTCATCCAATGGCCTTTGAAGAATTGAAGCAAATTGTATCATTTTCATTGATTTCCAATGGATTAAGCTTTGATTTCGTATTTATTGCTCAATCATCAATGGTGCCAAGAACAATGACATTGATCAATTTACTGCATCATGCCCACAAAAATAGAAACAATAATTGTCTCCATTCTCAGAAATATGACAACAGCTAGTTGTATGAACAAACCACAAGATCCAAAGACAGTCAAAACTGAATGAAATGCAGCTATCCTATAATTGCAACAAGGCTGTAATTATTAGTTAATTGAGTATTCATACCATAGAAGAATGCCATCTTTCATTATATCAAAGAGATAATTTGTCATAGGATCAATTGGAAGGTATCTTTTCATCACTGGATCATCAATAATGTAGCTGTTGATATGAGCAACAAATGCCACCTATCCAGGAACATGCATCCAAACAAAAGCATCTTACAAGTTTCTGAAGACATAAGAGCTCTATCATTGGAAAACTACCTTCTGCAACTTGGAAATTCCAGTTTTGACAACATAAAAGGAACAAGCTAGCATCAGCAACAAACAAAGCTATGCCATCGTACCATTATCAAGGTCTGCTGCATCTGCCAGCTGTGCCACTATAAATTTATCCCATAGATTCAATAGTATCCCTGGCACAATTAAAAAACTATCCAGGCACATGCATCAAAGCAAAAGCATCTTACAAGTTTATAAAGACATAAGAGCTCTATCATTGAAACACTACCTTCTACAATTTGGAATTTCCATTCTTGACAACATAAAAGGAACAAGCTAGCATCAACAGAGAACAAAGTTGTGCCATCATACCATTATCAAGGTCTGTTGCATCTGCCAGCTGTGCCACTATAAATCTATCCCATAGATTCCAGTAAGGTTATCTTTATATCCTTATCGGCCTTCTCACCAGGGGATTCCTTGTTTTTCTGCGATTGAATTCAGTTTAGTCCACGTGATTGCTATGAAGCCTCTTCTGGAATGACTCCCATCCCTGTCAGTGGAGTTTGATAACTCCAAATCTGAGGCTGGTCTGGTTTCTGATGAGGAGGGGGACTCTAGCTGGAGGACCCAGTCTAAAACTGCTTCTGAGGCTTCTAGCTCGGTAATTCCCAAGATGCCTCAATCAACATGAAGGGGGAAGGAAAGGGGCAAAAAAGTTGTAGCTAATTGTTCTGGTATGTCACATGTGCACTGAGGCTCAGACTAAGTTCCTTGAAGAGCTGGAGAAGTGGGGTGCTACTTGGAAAGACACAAAAATTCTGCTAGCCCACCAGTATAAATAAACCCCCAAAAGGCACAGGCTACACCATTGGAAAGGAAATTCTGAATAAGTCCACAATCTGCAAATCAAACTCACTTAATGGACCCTTGACTCTGAAAACAAAGCCATGGGAATCAATATCAGTAAAGAGGATTGGAAGGAGGATATAAACGGAAAGGCTATTAATGTCACTAAGGAATTTGACAAGCTAAAGGATCAAGCACAGTCCCAGTTTGCCAAGCTGGTGGATTGAAAGGTGAGGTTGCCTGTTTCATGGAGATTACTGTCACAAGGGATTGTGCATGGATAAAACCTGAAGCTTTCCTCAACACAAAACAAAAATCCAAGCACCTTTAGAGATCAATGTTGAGAAATTCTTCCATATACTTATGCTACTGAATGCAACCAGCTAAATACGGGGTACCATATATGCCTAGATTCAGAATTAGGACCATATACCGAGATCAGTGTTGAAATTTGGAATTGGAAATAACTTGATAGAGCCAAAAAGTCAGAATGACTTGGCCAAAAGTCGGCAAGCATTCAAAATGCAAAATATTTCATTTTTTTCAGTTAAATTAAAATATAAACTTACAACAATAGAGCAATTGGTAATGAGTAACTGAGATGAGAAGTTGTAAATGTAAGGTTATGACTCATGAGTTCAAATCCCTCATGGGTACTTTTATGTAAGGTTATGAGTTCTAGAGAATGGTGGTTTCCAATTTCGGAAGGAATGTACCCATTGAATTTACAACACTGAAAATCTTAAATTGCTATATCAATCAATAAGAATAATGTAAGCTAGTTATAAAAATACAAATCTAAAGAGGTAAAGAGGTAAGAGGTGTGAACCCTCCTAATATCTATGACCTTCGAAATTTTTAAAATGGCATGATTGATAGATTCAACCAACTTTTTTATCATTGGTAATTTTTTGGCACGAGAACCAACAATCATTCAATTGATTTTGGGCCTGACATGGGAAAAAGCTTTTAGAAGTTCCATGCCTGTCAAGAAGCTTCTGGAAGCTCTTAAATATAT